>LZPO01008244.1:0-22737 GCA_001675575.1 Neotoma lepida | reverse complement strand
TGTGTGTGTATGTGTGTGTGTGTGTGTGTGTGTGTGTGTTGTGTTTCCTGTCAGGGTGCTGACAGGAAAAGCTATCCATGCATGTGTCTTTTGGAGTTTCTCTCCTCTCAGTTCTCTCCTGCATATCATGCATCTATGCAAGCCCACATGAGTACACCTGTTTAAAAACCTTTCCCAGATCGGATGGTGCCTTGCTGGTTCATTTATGTAATACCATCATTAGAAGTTGGTCTGGTTTTGTGTGTGGTCCAGGAGGAGAGAAAATCCTCACTGTTGTGTCATGTGGTGGGAAGTAAATGGGGTGGGGGTGGGTTATAATTTTGTAACAAATTAGGAGAAAAAGAAATCGCCAGTCAGTGGAAGGATTTTTTTGCCTCTCTGGGAAGACACACAGTAGCTGCACCGTTAGCTGAACCCCTGACACGGCGGTCTTTTGAATGCCTTAGGTATGATTTCACTTTCGCTCACATCAGTGCTGACCTGAATGCCTTTCATATCTGATCCGCTGTGTCTCTCCCAGTAAACATCCCCTGAGGGGAGAACAAAGAAAGAGCTCTTCTTCTTCTTAATCACAATTCAGCCCTTTCACCGCCGGCAGGCTCCATTTGCATTCTGCCACAGAAAGCCAAGATGAAAAGAGAGAGAGAGAGAGAGAGAGAGAGAGAGAGAGAGAGAGAGAGAGAGAGAGAGAGAGAGAGAGAGAGAGGCAAGAGGCAAGCAGAGGATAGTGGCTGAGTAAAGTAACTTAGGTGTTTGTGGCTGTTTGTTGGGCCTTCCCCTAGTTACAGCCTTATATAGTTGATGCTCAACCCTGCCTGTCCCTCCTGACAGGCATATAGTGTTACAAGATGGCATGTCAGTACTATTCATGGCCACCGCTCCACTTGAGGTAAAAAGTGTCAGAGAGGGATTGAATTCTACCCTAGAAGCCTGTAAGATTTGGGGGTCAGGTGTGCAGACTTCCCAGTCTTGAATGCTAGTTACAATTTGGCCTTAATAACTATGATTGTTTACCATATGACCTAGGAGTTGAGGGCACTGGAGGGTGGGCGGGAAGGGGCGGGCTTGGAGACCCAGCCCTGGTCTGGCTGAAGGGGCTGGTGCACAGCCTGAACACAGACAAAAAAATCCTCAGGAAAACTGGAAAAGACTTTCCCATTCCCCCCCCTCCAACCCTGACTTTTTATGATAATTCATATTTTCAAATGAAAGGGGAAAAAAGCCAAGAAAGAAACTCTCAGATGAGCCAAAAAGGAAAAAAAAAAATCTCTGAAAAGAATTTTAGGGGGAAAAGTTGTTCTATTTTAAAAAGCTTTGAGGGCTGTAAAGTGCCACGTTTTTCACACCTTCTCCATACTTTTTTTTCAGATTTTTTTAGTATGTTTAACATTTGTGAGATGACAGCCTTTTTGTATCTCAAACTGGATGCTTCAGGATTTGTAGGGAGGGGCTGGTGGTATTCACGTTTTCTTGACAGAGAAAGTTTGTGCCTAAAGGGCTCCTTCTTGCTGGGAATTGTTTAAACCCTCGTAGGCAGACCTGTCAGGTTTTCCTGTGTTATTTGTCTCCATTTTCAACATGCAAAAGTAACGTGCAGTTGGTGACACCGGAACAAGACCACGGCAAGAGCAGGTCCCTCTCGTGACAACTTTTCACTACATTATCTTGCTGTAGAACCGGCTTGTCTTTTTCCACTTTCTGAAACCACTTTTAAGATACCAACAGTCCTTCCTCCACAATTAGATCACACGCACAATGCACACACACACACACACACACACACACATACACACACCACACCCTTGGACATACAGGCTTTCCAAAAGAAGAGAGAACTCTTTGATATGGGTGGCTTTTCCAACACCCATGTGGTATCCTTCACTTATGAGAACAGCAGGAATGGACACATTAGGAGTTGTACATGGGCATGTGACACAGATTCCTAGATTTTTTTTCCTCCCTTTTTCCCAGAAGATTTACAGAATTTACAAAAAGAGATTAGCCCTACACCTTCCACCCCTCCTATCCACCCCCATGACTCAAGCAATGAAGGATTTAGGCAGATTTACTTCGGCAAACACCTTTGGACACTGGGGTTGGGGGGGTGGTGGGAGTCTGTTTGCAAAAGGAGGCTTTTGTTAAGTGAGGTACCGGGCAGCTGTGATATTAACCTACCCAGCAATGCGGGTTAACTCTTTCAGTGCCTGGCCCTTTTCCGCTCAGCAGATGAAGTCCTGGCTCTCCAAAGACACTGCGAATTCTGGCTCAAGCAGTTTATTATTCAGACAGGTCTTGTAGACATGAAAACTGTTCAAGCTTTTAAAACAATGTGGTTTAATTAGATGAGGTGGACTTACATTGCTCATAAGCCCTCCAAATGGTGGTTTATAATTGGCAAGGAAAAAAACAAGATAGAGAAAGGGAGTCAAGACAGCACATTAAATATTCCAAGAAATATCTTTAGAAAAGCTATTTTCATGTCTAGCTTTTAAAATATTAGACTCTGGTCGCTAGAGGGAATGGAGCAGCTGGGGCCTCTCTCCTCACTATGAAAGACACCAGAAGTTTGTGATGAAGAAAGGGGCTTCAACTTGAAAAGCTGTGAAGGCCAATCGGACAGTGGCATTATCTCAGCCCTAACATCCTTGGGAGGGGGAAGTCTTGCCTATCTGTCAGAGCTAGAGAGGTCATGTGAACCTCAGAGTCAGGCCCTTGGGCCACCGTTACCAGCTTGAGACTTTCCAAAGCAAGCAGAGAGGGTTTTTGTTTGTTTGGTTGGTTGTTTTTNGGGCACAAGAATAACTTTACAGGTGTTGCATTTGGGCTTAAATAAGATCGCCTTATTTAGTTTCGAAAGAGAGTGTAGGTGTCAACGTTCGAGCAGCCATAAATGTGTGAGAAAGTAAAGGGTATGAGACATGACAGAATTAAAGGTGTTTGCTATGTTGTTACACCGTGTGTCAGGCTGCGAGCTCCCTTTGTCACAGCCTCCTGGTGATTTGACAGCGCAGATCTACTTCCCTTCTAGGTGAGACAGCATTTTTTAACTGGAGTTATAAATACGGTACACCCTTTGGGTTGCGCCCTGCATCCCAGATTCATGAATCCTATTTGAAATATCTTGCCCTAAGACACAATGAACAAACACCCATACACAAGGGGGCTGTGGGCTAGGGCCTGGGTACCGCCAGCTTCACAGTAGCTGGCATTGACTGTTGTTTGACAAGAAGATCCCCTGCCAAATCATCCAATAATTAAGTTTTATGTTATTTGTATGAACAACCAAGCATGCAGTATTCCTTTTCAAATCAAAAGGAGGCTTAAAATTACTTTTTGAGCACTTTCAAACCGTGGTCAGGTCACAGTTTGGGGGCTGAATTAAAATGATCTCATTCATGATCTAATTGAGGCTGGCACAACCTTATAGCAGTAGCAGGAGTACATAAATATAAATCAAAGACCAAAATTTAGCAAATCATATCATTTGCTAGAAATCTGCTCATGAATTATTCTCCGATTGCCAACCCAGAAGTTAAACTTTGTCTCCCCTCAGCAACAGTAACTGCAGATTTTTTTTTTCAGGCTTCTGACAGGAAAGTTAGAGGAGCTGAATAGAGAAAGGAGAAGGAAGATGATCCATGTTTCATCAGATACCTGTGTGTTTGTGACCCAAGAAAGTATGAGAGCTGATAAAGCCATGCCCAGTACCAGTGGGCACTGCAGGCTTGCTTAGACATTACCGCTGGCTTTCAGAAAACAGCCTCAGATGAGCAAGTGCTCTGACATAGAGGGTAGAGAGGAGAAAACATTTCTAGGAGGACCTGACTGAAACTTTGCTTTCATTTTTTCATCTGAGGGATGCAATCGTCATAATGATTCACGATTACTTGCAGTTAGTTCTCTTGCCAAGCCGAGTTAAAATACTGAGACTTGAAGCTGTCGCTACAGAGAGAAGATGAGATGGAACTATTAGTTACCTCTCCCATTTTAACTACAAAATTAAGACTCCAATAACTTCCCAATAAGGCTCAAATATCACATTCTATTGTAACTACCACTTGGGGGTTCATCTTCATTTTTGTGTACCTGTGCATTATTTCACCTTCATTCACATATATTCTACTATAAACATGAAGAGGTTGAATTCCTAACTTGCATATTTTGAGGTTAAAATTTTACATCTCAGTTGTATGAAGGCATTCCTTCTATCAAGCAATAGATACAGAATTGGTCAGGTTACCCAACTTAACTTAAAGGAAGGTGAGATTTTAAATCTCTATGATACAGAAGTAGCTTAAAAAATAATCTCAGATGACAGAGGTAAAATGATTCCTTTCTTTTGAGAATAAGTAATTACCTGTAATGATTTGCTATGACAACAAGACACATTCCACATAAAAACCAGTAATAGCTACATTGCTTATATGACAGAATATCAGGTTTTGTTCTCTACAGACTGTTTCACATTTCTTAATNAATCCTAGAAAGGAAAAAAAGGTATTTCTAACAAGGAAGTAGCCACTCCCTCCCCCCAAATAAATAATGAGTAACAAATCAACAAATTAAAGCATTATGCTATGTAAAAAATCTGAGAATTTTTTTTCCCTCACACACAGATGAATACATCTCAAGCAGTCAGTGCCCACGTGATCCATAAATTCAGCATGCAGCTTTCACTATTTAAATTGTATTTATACTCTCTTGCATATCCAAGTAACTGTAATCAAGGGAACTTTGCAATTTGCCTATTCTTGGAAGTACCTGTTTCTATTTTCGACACCCAGCACATCGATGGAAGTGTTTCCCATCATGAGATTTCTCAGTTGTAAGAGGTGAGGTTTACATAGAAAGAACTCAGTAGGTTGTGTTTTCATAATAAATAGACCTATTAAGAAGGAACTATCTAGGAGCAAAATGGTTGTCCTCTAAAGATGTCCCAACACCATTGCTCTGCTAACGAAATGTGAAGCCTAAATCCAGTCCCTATACACACAATCTTATATACACACAAACACTACTGCCCACTAGGACCCACACTCTGGTTCTCTTCCTCTTTAGCNTCTGTTATAAGAACCACCACGTAAATGAGACACATTTAAACAAAAAGAGTAGATGGGAAGAAGTGGTGGAGAGTTTTGCAGTAGGATTTCTGGAAGGAAAAGTGTTCTCTATGCTACCTGATTCTTAAAAAACTTACTTGTGCCTATTAATCTAAGCTTAAGTATATTATTTAGGATAAATTACTAGCTTTATGCTTTTAAGCTGTTTTCCTTCAACAGTACCAACCTTAACACAGATTATCCTAAATTGATTGCAAGTCATTACAGGAAAGAAAAGGAAAAAAACCACCAGCATTCTGGAGTCCTAGCTAAAGATGGTATTTTAAAGTAGTGTTTATGGTGTTTAGAAGAAAAGGGGAGGGAGATTTAAAACTATACTAAATACTTGGAAGTGTGTGGTGCTTTCTACACGTGCAGATAAAGAGCGAGGTAGCCTTGCCCTGTGAAGTCCAGACCACAAATGATACGTGTCAGTAGGTTCTTTGATAGGGCTTCTGGCCACAGTGTTTTTGTGCTGTCAAACTGCTATGTTGAACAAACACCTCCTCCGGGACCAAGTGATAAATGCAGGGACAGGCTGGCTTCAACCAGTCTCAGTGACCTCCTCAGCCACACCCCCATTCCCGGGCCCACCTCCTTCCCCTCCCCCACACTTGAAGTTGACAGTGTAGAGAGGTGGGCAAGGTCTTCCAAGGTGTCAGTAGTGACTGATTGCTGGTCCTCCCCAAGTCTTAGGAATCAGTACTCTGGGGTTGCAGGCAAAGTCCTTTTTCTGGCAGACTTTATCTGGTCTTTTTCAATGAAACTGAGCTGAGCTTCTAAACTTTTGCCAACTTGAACTTTTCCCACCTTTCTTAGTCATCTGAAAAACAGCTTGCTCTCCAGTCTTTTCCCGAGTCACTTGAGCTTTATTTTCTACAGTTCATATGATTACGTCGTGCAACACGAAACAAAATTTTGCCTTAAAAACATCCAAACGCAATGCCTCCTACTTTTTGCTTTCTAGTGTGCTTTTAGGGCCAGCATTTCAGATGTACAGTCGACTGAAATTTGTCTTCTCTCTGTCGGAGCCATTACTCTCTGACTAAACCCTGTTTACTGGTGCCTTTGTGTGTGCATTTTTTCCCCTGATGTTAAATGAATTTCCGTCTTCTACTTCTGCAATCTCCAAGAACTAGATAAACCATTATATTTTTTTCCCTGCTCGTATTTTAAAGCGGCGGTCCTGACAGCAGGACGATTATTGCACTTTATGTTTTAGTGGATGTTTGCTGTTGCTAGTTACAGCAACACTTATCATAAGACAGCAAGAAAGGAGTAGTCCCTGGTAATTAAAGTAATGAAATATTCATTTACTCTACCTTTTCTGTAGTCTCACAAATTAGGCTGCTACATTTAATGCCTGCACTGCCTCTGTTTTTATTATAATGGCAGCTTTCGCATCTGCAATTAGGACTAATTCTGACAGTTACAATTTCTGAGGGATGGTAAACAGTGAACGAGATGTGCGGCAGAGGTATTACACGTGAAAAGCCCTTGTCTCTTTAACCTTGTTGTTTTTTTTTCTCGCAGAGGTTACCTTTTCCCGATGGTGCAAAATCGACTTGACATAACTGTTCATCAGTTTCAGGGTTTTCCCTGGAGGTATTTGCATCAAATCAGCCCAGTCAAGCTTCAAGTTGAAATTGGCAGGCCAGAAACTCACAGGGTAGAGACTAGAAAAGAGACAGCCAAAGTACAGGCAGCAAACTGACAGCAGCCGAGTGAAAGACAGAGGGGGAGAGGCTGAGAGAAAGAGAAAGCTTTTCAACCTGGGTGCTGGGGAACCCTAGCCCCTCCTGGGCCAATCCCAGTAGCATTTGTTCCTGGAGGAGCAGGAAAGGTCTAGCTTCAGAATACCTCCAGCTGGTTCCTACCGCTAGAGCCCCTCAGCCCTGCCTGGGTTCACATTTGCTTACTCTGATTGGATGCCTAAAGAGGAGTGGGCACACTCAATTAAATGGAAGGGGCGATTTGAGGCACCTCCCCAATACTTAGTAAAGCTCGAAGGCCAAATCTCATGATCATTGCTCTAGAAGAAAATAAGAAGGTTTGGGCTGTCTCTCTCTCTCTCTCTCTCTCTCTCTCTCTCTCTCTCTCTCTCTCTCTCTCTCTTTCTCCCATTCTCTAATCGTTAACTTGTAGGACCATGAACAACCCTTCTCTTTACCATGTCTGTTTTCTCTGTTTCTCTTCTGAAGCAGATTAAATGTTCATAGAGACCAGAGATCGGGAGCCTGTAAATTCAAAAAGCTAATGTGTTTTAGTCAACCAAAGCAGTCACGTAGCAAACATTATGTCGAAAGAGACACTCCTGTGAGTAGTATGGAGTTGCAATTCCTCTTTGTCAAGTAATTCCCTTCTGCCCTGATGCTAGAGACTGTTTAAAGACCCCCAAACATGGCACAATCTTAAAACAGTGATGACATTTGATTTTTATTTTGCTATCGAGAGTACCACTTTAAGGAGAATTCTATAGTTGCAAAACTTGTTTTCACAATGAAAATAAATATAAAAAAAATGATATCTTTGGCAGAGTACATGTTTTTCTCCTTTATGTCTGTAAAACAGATGCACGTTTTCTTCATTCTTCTCTACATTTTTTAACTTTGGTGAAGGGGGAGGCTGGTGTCTTTGCCGGATGATTTAAAATCCCCTTCTCTTTGCAGCTAGACTTGGGGGTCGAATAAACCCTTGCTTTCAAGCGGTCTTCAAGCTCTGTGTATGACAGGCATTGGCTGATCTGCTGATGCCCATTCGACAGGCACTGTTGAACTAAAGTGGTGTGACGGCACAGTTTTGTTAAGCTGTGAACAAAGGGCTGGAGATGCCTTGCTGGCATCATCCATGTGCATATTGGCCTTGTCACAGTTTGCTCGACTTAATGCTCTGTTTATTCCTAGATATTAAAACTTAAATTCTGAACAATAAGTTCTCAAATTGTACCACACACCAACTTTATTTTAAAAGCTTTAACTTTGGAGACCCTAGGGCCCATTTGCTCATCTAGCTCCCATGCAACCGATATTAAAACACAGCTTTGGAAAATAAACAGATTCTCAATAGCTTCTTAGCTGTTATCCACTTAAAAATGGGATTTCAGTCTTAAAAAAAAGTCTTATTAGGGTAAAAGATTTATTTCTTCTTTGATCATTGGCTGAAAGTCATTATTTATTTCCAACAGTAGGTTCTCACGTAAATTCCTAAGGGAAACTTACCTTGTGTATACACAGCACAGCATGAACTTTTAAAAAGATATATTATTTAAAAGATAGTAATAAAAGAAGTCATTAGAAATACCTNTAAGGGTAGGCTCGTATCCACTGACAGGGAGAAAAAGCCAGGGAGTTTGTGTTAACGTGAACCTTACTTAAGAAAGACATAGCAGAGGAATTAGGTTGAGACTTAAAAATAAAACTGTGGCTACAAAAACTCCTGCTTCACAGACAACAGACAAGTCTTCAAAAGAAATCTTAAGTTTGGTACTAAATTTAGTTTCCAGTGTCCTGTTGAATGGGTCTTGGGCTTTATCTTAGCCGGTTTTTTGTTCCCCCTCTGCCTTCTTCCTCTCTCCAGGTTTGCTTCAAGTGTTTGCTAAGAGATTAGTTAGCGAGTTTATATTGAGGAGGTAGCCATGGGAAGCAGCTTGCTACTCAAAGGAACGCAGTGGGTCAGAGTGTGAAGATACAGGGAGTTCACACTGGCTCAGGCCTGGGATCAGGTACTTCATTTTCTCCCTGAGACAAATGGTTTCTGGAAAGGCTGGTGGGGATGGCATTGCCCATCAGGGGCACAGATGTTACCACTTTTAGAAACTTCCAAACAAACATTCGTGCTAGAACAACTTTATTTTAAAAAAGAAAGAAGGAAAGGAAAGAAGGAAGGAAGGAAGGAAGGAAAGAAGGAAGGAAGGAAGGAAGGAAGGAAGGAAGGAAGGAAGGAAGGAAGGAAGGAAGGAAAGAAGTTGAAGTCTATTGCCAGAGCACCCCCTTTTCATTATGTAAAGAGGCTATAATTTGAGATATTCAGGGTTATTTTTACCTTCATTCATAAGGCAGCATCTCTACAGAGCATTTATGGAAGTGGGGGAGGTGACACAGAAGAGTNAAATGCACAGCTGCACGGAAGTACTGCTGTTAACCAGCAGGGAGACTGCACTAGAAAACAGAGAGGGCGTCTCCCACAGGTAAAGCAGCCCGACCTGCCTAAGCACACTTTCTCAGCACTGGCCACGCAACTGACTGATGTGCACTCCCACCACCACCCATTTCAGCTATAGTTTTGCTCAGAGTTCATTAGAACCAGGTCCTTCTTACACAGATGGAGATGCTTAGGCAAGAATAAGCTTCTGTTGCTAGCTTTTGCGTAGCATTTTACCTGGGGAAAGATACTTGTGGGCAGCATAGCTTAGAGAATATCTGTGGCTTGTTTCTTTACTTTCCTTGTAGATTTCTGTGTGCAGATCACAGGCATGAACAAGAGTTAGACATGTAATCTCCAACTGGCAAAAGATTTAACCTTTTAATATATTAATAGTGTGGATTTTTAGGGAATACACAAAGTGAGTTTTGGCATCAGGTTTGATATTTCCTATTAATACTTTGTCATCAACTATTTATAAAGAGACAGACAAACAGATCTGGACTCAAATCATCCTCCTGCCCCAACCCCATCTCAATATTATCTGCTTTGTCCTGTCAACCCATATCCTTATCATTCTATCTTTCAATTGCTCTAAATGAAGCCAAGATCCCAGCTATGTTTTGTGACAAACACGTGACTAAGGCCAATGTGACTCTTTACTTTTTAATTCACGGTCCTGGTTTAGGGTTTTCAAAGGAATGGGGTACAAACAAAGCACAGCGGAAGAAGAAGTCTCATAAACATCGCCTTTGAGCAACCGAATTGCTTACATGGGCTTTTCCCCTTTTTTCCAGGCAGGCAGAAATGGCCTAGCTCAGGACTCGTCCAAGTGAGCACATTTCAGAGCTATTCAGAGGATGATTGGAGGGAGACACCAGCCCTGTGCTACCAATGAAGTGCATTAACTGAGAATGTCCCTGAGATTGAGTTGGGTATGATGTTAATCTAGGGCATCCCTGGAGGGATTGCTAATTCATGAGAGAGTAGTAAAGCANAGACCTTCTACTTAGCATACGGTTGACATAAGGCTTCAGAAACAAGTNTCCATGTCTGCGCCCCCAACTTCAACCCCACGAATTCCCTTTCCTAGCTGNGCAAGGANCAAGCTCNGCTTCACATAAGTAAGATCTTTGAATGTACCTGCACCGAGGTGCAGCTTTAATGACTTGTATCTGCAAGCCAGGAGCATGAATTTGATCTCATTGCAGCCTAATGTGGAGATGAGATAGACTAGACTAGAGCACACCAGTGCGTTGTGACCGTGACCGGGTGGCAAAAACAATCCTTCCATTTTGAAAGCAATAACTCCCCCGCCATTGTTTCTTTACCTTATGTGTATGCTTCTTGTGATACAGATCTGAGAGAGTTGTGCAAGCTTTAGACTTGCCAGCCCCCAGCTCCCAGGCCTAGTACAGACTAATTCATAAACTTACCATATTAGACTATCAGATTGAAACCAAGGGTTTCTACTACTAGGAGAATTGGGAAGCCCATTGTTTTGATTACCGTTTNATCAGCCCCAACTGATACTAGTATGCTCAAGGAAAACATACTTCAGTTACAGTTGATTTTCAGATTCCAAAATGGTACTGCAAAGCCTGTGCATCTCTAATTATATTTTATGCTAGGCTGTGCAATACCAAAATATACGCTGCAGCAATCAGCGAGTGAACAGTATCAATCAATTTGTAAACAGATGAAGTCACTCATTCCCAAACTGGTTTTCCAAAAACAATTACTAAATTACAATAGAAAAAAATTGTACAGTTACTGTATTTGTGTGCTGTGTTACAATCAACATACCAGGGAAACAAAACAATTTAATGCAGAAAAATCATCATTCATCTACATTATAATTGCTTCTTTTTCACATCTACAGGGCGGTTAATTAAAATTGTGATTAAATGCGGTCGCGCTGCCTAAGATGTCTTGCCCAAAACAGGTGGTACAGAATTTAAAAGTAAAAAAAATGTAATTAGCATTGGAAATTGAGAAATTGCCTGTAAGAATCAGTGTTAATTTCAGTCAGTGATGAGGTAATTTATAAATGAATGCAGTGGAGGCTGTGCAAATGCACAATTGCCGTCCTTGCCTTTCTTAGCATTCTCAGCATGCAGGTGAAAATGTTTTCAAAATATTGAGGTAATTTGAAAATCAATCCATGCATTTTGTATCTTTTTTCTCCCATTTGTACCAAATGCTGAACAAATGCTGCCATGGATGGCACAGTCCATCAGCTTTTTACTGTCTCTGTTGCACATATCCTCAACCTAGATTAAGAAATGCAGCAACACAAATTTCAGGCCCAAGATTGTTGCAGGGGCCAGATCTGGGTGCTTGATATGGATTGGTTTGCTGAGAAGACTTCCCATCAATACAATAAAAAGCAGAGGGGAAGCTCTTCACGGTGCAGGTAGCGCCACTAAAAAGACCATGAACTAATCCAACAGATGCTTGAAACTTAATTTTTAAAGTTTAAGGAAGAAACAGAAACTTATCATAGTGCTTCAGTTTTTCTTATAATTTTCATCATTATTATTTCCTATAAGCCTGGGAGACTGGTTAAAAGTTATTACTAGAAACAATTTTTCTACAAAAGAATTCTACATATGAATATCTCCTTTCTTTCAATTAACACACCACTGTCCAACAAAGCAGGACATCAACAATAAAGTTCAAGTGTTCTCTTTTGGCACATGAGTAACTGTATCATCTTGCTGCTATTTTAAATTACTTGTATTTATACATCTAGATTTTATGGTTATTTACGCTGCTACAGTGAGGAACATTCAGCCTTTAAAATCTCTTCTAATGTGAGAAATTTAACCTTTATCTGCTTACCTTGACCCTCCAAACAATATGAATCTAAAGATTTTAAAAATGATCCTCAAATTTGAGTCCTGGTGGCTGGCTGGACAGCTCTGACATCATGAGCCTGTGGGCTTCCTAAACAGCCTCTTCTATCTTGCACTCTGCACAGTGATCTCTCTCTATCCAGGTAAATTCATCCAGAGAATATGTTAACTGCCGTTGATCAATTTGACCATTGGATTCTTTCATGGAAAATGTCTGGCATGGTTCTTTGAAGACAGGCTTGATTTTACTTTGAAGATACCTTTTGGGTAGCCCTGGCTTTTTGCAGGGAGGGATGAAAAATAAGGAACCCTGTATCTGGGGTTATGTTGCCAGTCCTGATCTGGTATCAGGTCATCCTTGTCATTTTTAGGGTACAAAAGAAATGTGCAGTTTAGAGGAGCTGGCAAGTCAGCTGCTTGTCCGAGTAGCATGTCATCACTTCTCNTATATTTAAATGTTTCCCATTTAATAGTACAAGTAGGGAGAAAATTAGTCCTGAAAGGTCACAGTTAACTCCATGGTCCTGCTCTGTTCACNGCTCCTGCCTCCCACTAACTGTGATAACCATGGTTCCATATTCTAATACAGCCTACCTCCGGTGAGGGCAGAGGGGGCAGATCTCCTCAAAGGTTGACTTCCTAGGTTCCCTTCAGAACCTGGGAGCATAAGGCCTACAGACACATGGGACTTGGCTCAGATTTCAGGAGAGAGGTAAAGTAGAGAAAGCACTGTGGTGAGCTCCAGGCTGCTCTGGATCTGAGCTCACAAGAGGTTCCAAAACAGAGCAAATCACAGATGACAGTTTAGCTCCAGGCCCCTCATAGCCTCGCAGAATTTGCAGTAGGAATCTCCTTGTCTCCTCATGTTTGGTTCTGATGCCCTGCCAACAAGCAGGGCCATGTGGAGCTACCTAGCTAAGAGAGTGCACCTGTGTTAGCATGTTGAGGGTGACAACATCTTTCAGACAAACTCCTTCTGGCCAATCTCTTTTCCTCATTCTTAGAAAGAAGCACCAGCATCCTCTGAAAAGGCATAGGAAGCTTGGCTGTTCGGGCTCCCGAGTTCTTTCTTAAAGTCTTTTTCTTTTCAAAGTTTGCCATGTTAGGTCACTTGATTTATTCACTGTTCCTCTTTGAGGGTGATGTCAGATTCATGAAAGAAAACGCAAAGTTCCATGTACCCCAGGCTGGCCCCTCGAACTTGCTCTATAGCTGAGGTTGACCTTCTGATCCTTCTGCCTCAGCCTCATAAATGCTGGGGTTACAAGTGTGCAGCACCATGCCTGCTTCAATGCCATGTTAGGAATCAAGACAAGGTCTTGTGCATGTGAGGCAAGCAGTCTGCCAACTGAGTCACATCCTTAGCTTCTGCATTTTTCTTTTTCACTCAGAGTTTCTTTCACCTTTATTCCTGAGGGTTTTCTGAACTTTTCATTATGAGAGAACAAACTTTTTTCTTCTTCTAGAAATGATAAAAAGTATGTCACTATTATCCCTTTTANGCCTCTGGTCTTTTGGCAAGAACTTGTGGGGTTCATTCATTCTGCANTGAGCACACCTACTGACTGTAGAGGGTGATGGATGGAGCTAGGTACCACGGAGCTCATCTTGCAGTGAGAAACAAGGTGCTGGATGAGTGATGAAATTAGGATAGAGTTGTATGGAACTGTGTATTCTGTGAGAAAAGGGTACAGAAAGCAGCATAACTGGACCTGGGAGCAGGTGGCAAGTTGGCTGTGGAGGGAAGTATTGTCATACAAGATGGGTTCTAACAGTGGAGTGAGGGAAGGTGTTCTGGGCCAAGAGGATGGCAAGAACAAGCATCTGAGGACACAAAGGGCTAAAAGATCAAGTAATGCCAGGCATCTAAGATGTCTGGAACACAGAACACGTGTGTAGAGATGAGCTTAAACTGAGTCTGTGAAAGTGAATTGGAACAGAAGTCTCTCCTAGCCCATAATTCGAGGTTTTATCCAGTAAATAGGTGATGATGAGACTGTGAAGTATTCCTGAAAGAACAGTGACATAATCGCATTTGTGTTTCATAACAGGTGTCTGGTACCTCCAGGAAATGTCATAGCCAACACTGGTGGAGAATTGATAGAGCACTTAATGCCTTTGAAACTGCTAAAAATCGCTCCTATGTTTTCTGTCAATTATTCTTTGAAATAGGTAGTATTATTTCACTGATCTTTTTACAGGTGAGGAAATTAAAGACTAGAAGGGCCTGAGCCCAGAGCCAGGAAGAAAGCTTATGTTAAATGCTACTATAGCCATGGACTTTCCAGAATCACAGGCAGCAGTGATCACTGGCTGGAAGGACATTCAGAAAAGGAAACACAGCAGTTGAAAAAGTTACAGTGAGGCAGTTTGATTCCCTATTTCAGGATGAATATGAGACTAAGTGAGGTGTAAGAGTTTTCCCTCCTCAGAAGCCTTCTTCTCATGTATCAGCAAGTCACTTTGAAAACGAAAGGGAAAAATGAGTGTCAACCCTTGAGAAACTGATGCTAGAATATGTTATATCATTGGGAGTTTGGCAAGATGGTTAATAGACAGCCAGTCAAACCAGTGGGGCTGCTTAGTTCATGGCATGAAGACCTTCCTCCTTACAAACAAACAAAAATAATCCCTTTGCAGTGTCTATTCCCCTCTTTTCTAAATTAACTCTTGCATTGCCTAAGATTTCTCCATCCTCAACCTTCTGAATTTTCACACTGCCTTGTGTCTGCTGTCCTGGGGCAACCCCCAAAGCTGCTAATGTTTCGTAACAACGATGTAACAAATTGTTGTTCTTTCATTCACTTTGGACATCTTTGCCAGGCTTGCTTGTTGTGTTTTCTGTTTAGCTGTGTCATAGGACCAAAGGTGCCTGCCTTTATACAGCATGTCAAATCTGGTTAACGTGCAGCCATTTATCTTTAAACCCACTGCCACACAATGGCAGCGGTGGGCCAGGCCACAGGGCTGCAAGCACAACCCAATTTTTCAGACCATCTTTTCTGCATATGGGGAGCACACTGGATGGCAGGGAAGATGTTTTGTGATTTGGGGAATCTCTTAGAGACAAATTGTAAAGTGCAAGTGCAGTGTAACTGGACTGCTGGGTGCCCAGTGAAGTGAAGAAAATCAGATGCAGCACAGGCTGAAAGAATGAAGCAAGAATTCATATCTCTGTTGCANAACATACACAGTACTTTGCTCTCACAGGGAGTTCATAGACAGACAAAAGCACATTTGTTTGTTGTTTTTATGCAAGGAGATTCTAGGACCGCAGTTGGTGTGCATATTTACACATAAGCCTTCTTTAAGCAATTTGTACTGATGGGTGTGTCTCACGTGAATATGCACGTGTGCTTGCCTGAGATGACAATTTGTTCTTACAGATTTAAGGTATGGGAAAGGCCTGTTAGTTCACTGAGGCGTTTCCCCCCTCATGGAGTGGAGCAGAATCTACAATTGTTTCAATAAAGGGCTGGGTGTTTAAAGAAAACGTCTGAGCCATCAAGTATTACAGTGACTTTTTTTTTAACCTTCATGACACTTGCAAACTTTAGAACCTGATTCACTCTGGATTTCCATTTTTTTTAACTGTTTCAAAGTGTCTTGGGGATGATTTACCCTTAAATAACTAATTATCAATAAAGGAAAAAGGACAAAAAAAATGTAATAAGCCTGCATAGACTAAAATGAAGAATTTGGTTCCTAGGAGCAAATAAAGAACTCAGCACAGCAAAGCCATGTAAGTTAAATAAATTAAAAGTATAAATACATAATACACACACACACACACACACACACACGCACGTCCACAGGCTGAAGTTAAAATTACTTGAAATAACAGGCACAATTATTCTTTGCTTCCCCCTCTGTTTCTCCCTGTCTCCACTCTCCTCTGTCCTCTCTCCATCCTCTTCTCTCCTCTCCTCTCTTTTGAGTAAAAGACCCACGAGATTGCCTTTCACTTTGAAAACAATCTCTAATATCAGGGAAATGCGCTGTTTGTTTATGCGTACATAATGCAGGTTTGTCCGCCTGGGAACTGCAGCAAATGGGAGAAGTATGCATGGATTTCACAGGTAACAGGATTACGTGGGCACATAATTGATCCATTTGGAAAAAAAAATGACAGTGCTCTAAGGATGCCTAGGCTTTGGAGATGGAGTTTATGAAACAGGCATTTGTAAATTCAAAGGAATCAATATGTCAATTTTATTACATCTCAGAACCAGCTGGGCATTAAAGGAACAGCAGCCCTTAAAAACTGCACATGTGATTCCTACATTGTTTACCTTTCTTAAAAGGCTTAGAATGTAAGGGAATGGGCTCACCGATCTTTATCTTCTTAAAAATTATTTTACATTGTAGATAAAGAACACTAATTTGGCATTTTGTCGGTTTTTAAACCCTTGTTAAAATTGTCATTACAATTAAAGTCTGTTAATAGATANAGATAATAAACAGAACGGTGGCTTTCAAGAAGGTTCATGGTTAGGAATTTGTTGCAATTCATACTTGAACTGTTCGCCTGTTTAGACTCCTTTAGACTCCACCTCTGCTGACGTAAGGACACAGTTTGAGCTGAGCATTTTGTCCCCTTCAGAATTTTCTCAGTACATATATAAAGCATCCTTTTTTTCTTATTAGAGTCTTGACAGCTCAAAAAAGACCAAACTATTTTAAATTAAACTGCTAGATAGTAGAATTTGGACAATATCTGTATGCACTATGAAAGCAAATTCAACATAGCTTTTTAAGATTCCCAGGGCAGCACACTGAAGATGGAATTTAAAGCTGTTGACTGGTCCACACACAGATGAATCAGTGCTTCTTTTTGCTCCTTATGGGAAGCAGCATCTTGGGCCTGTGTTCTCCTCTCTTCTACCCAGACCCTGATCCATTCACTTATAATTAGTGGAGCCCAGCTCTTCTCTGTCCTACCAGGAAGCGAAGCACTCAGTATATTCAAAAGAGTAGAAAATTCAGACACATATCTACATTCTTCTAATTCGGTCATTTACTGTGTGGCCTCCAGTGTGTTTCCCAACCTCTCTGAGCTCCAGTTCTTAAACTTAAGGGAGTGGGGAGAGACAATACTTATTGATAGGATCTACTGCAATGGTAGACAAAATTCTAAAGACAATGTCTAGAAGTTGCTCAGTTCTGATTATATTTCAAAATGTGACCAGCCAGGNTGCCAGCAATCCTACAAGGATGATAGGTCNGTTTCTGGGTTCTGATGAAACGCTTTTGAAGAGAGGAAGCAATGACATTAACCTAAGGTATTTATTTATTAGGGATGAGAAAGAGAAAGAAAGGAAGGGGATGGAAGGAGCAGAGAAAGAGGAAGAGGAGGAGGAAAGGGATGAAGGAAGAGAGGGGGAAAGGAGGATGAGGAAGAAGAGGAGAGGAGGGGAGAGTCACAGTGATGGATATGGCTTTTTATTTCTTCATTTCCAGGGATTATACAAGATATCTTCTCTTTTAGAAATACTAATACTCTCACTCCCCCACAAAAATACTTCTTAAATAATATATTCTGTGCAAACATTTATCACAGCACTTAATACCTTCTTCCTATTTGTCTCTCCATAAGTGTGTCAATGCCTTGAGGACAGTTTTGCTTGCCTCCTTAGTACCAGTAAATAGTTCAGCACCTGATATATAGAAATAACTTGGTTAAAGCCAGTAGGTACATTAAAAAATTAGAATGTGTTATAGTAGCTAGAAAACTCTACCCCATACCAACACCATCTTAAACTCTACTTTGTGTTAGCTTTGCCAGTTTGAATTTGGAATGTTTTGGTTTGTATTTAAATCAACTGGCTGTCTGCTTTTCTTTTTTTACCCTGTTTTCTTTTTTCTCCCCCTTCATCCCTCATGCCTGTCTCAATGACACCTTTGAGACCTTTGAGTCAAGGAAGCTGACAGGCAGTATGGGTATCAAGAAGTGCGAGACTTTGGACATCTGAGCTCAATTTNGGTTTCAGCTTTCATACCAGCATGTGACCTGGGGCAAGTTGCTCAACCTGACAGTATCTTTATTTGTCACAGTAAAACCTAAGTTTTAGGGTTGTCAAGGAAAGTAGTGATAGGTCAGGAGGCAAGCACACAGTAGGTGTTTTGTGTGATATTCCCTCCCTCCCCTCTTGTACTGCATCTTGTCTTTAATGAGTTCTCCTTTCCTCCTTCAGCCAATAGTTGCTAGTCAACATAGCAGGGGTGAGGCGCTTTCGCCAGTTCCCAACGTCATTTTGAAAGTTGGACTCTTTTCTTCCCAAGGAAATGAGCATGCAGAATCATCCTTGCTATTTTCTGCCTAATCTAACTGTTTCTTTGTCCTCGTCATCCTGTTTAGGAAGGCACTTTGGTGTTTTTGCAAGCCTTTGCCATCATCCTGTGCTGAGGCATCTCAGATTTCTCTTTCCCCATGGCCCATGGGAGATAGCAGAAAATAAGATGCAAGGGAGTCTCTTGCCTATGTGTTGGCTATGCAACTCTGTAGATTGGCTAGTTAATAGGGCTGATTAAAACATTCTGTTTGATTCTGCCTAAGCATACCAGAAATATTCAAAATCCACAGCTCCAAAATGTAAAGAAGGTGGTCAAATATAGTACTACATAATGAGGCTCCCTGTTGGTAGTGTGGAAAGCAAGTTAGAGTATAGCTTCAAATTCTAATGAAGAGCATTTTAAATCTTACACTGAATTGTGAATTTAAAATCCCCCTGTTCTTTGTAAGTATCTGAAGAGGGGCATGTAAATGCCATAAGTGAATTAATTACTGCCTGAAGTTGGTAAAGTGTGTGTGAATCCAAACTTTATTCTTGGGCTTCTCCTTTGCTTCCCAAGATTTTTGAACCATTTCCTACAATGTTGAGTTTTGAACACCTCTTCAACTCTTGAAATCATAGAAAAAAAGGTATTTTTCTTCACATGTANTAAATGTTTGGATCTCAGAAGCATAACCCTTCCATCACAATAACAAAAAAGCCTGCCCAGCATCAAGTATATGTACCTTGTGGAGTTCATAAGNCAGAAAAGAGGAAACTTTGAAAACTTGACAAAAATGTTCTCTAAACTTTTGCCCCTCCTTTCCCAGCTAACAATATAAGCTTCTTTTTCTATGATGTTAAGCTATAAGAGGCAAAACGTGTTTACCTCCTACTTATGCTTTACTCACATTACATGGGGCCACGGAAGTTAGTGGACACCNGCTCTGAGCTGGCTCTTCTGAAGTGAACCCAAGGAGAAGGGAAAACGAAGCCCTTGTCAGCTGGCTGATGGCACCCACATGGTACCCACCCCAGCTCCTTCAGAGACTCTATCATTTCCATGGAAGGGCCAGAGGCCCTGCCAATATCTGCACATCATTGGCATGATAGACCATAACAGCTTCTTCGGAGCCGTTCCGGTCTATCGTGTCAATGCGTACTCAGGGAGTCCTCAATGCACGGATCATTGACACAGCACTACATAACGGCTCCTTAGCAGCCATTATTGGGTATCAAGTCAATGCATACTCAGGGAGCCTTTATTGCACAGTCCTGCACAAGCAGACACATTCCGAATACTAAAATTCCTTAGGAAAATTAGTCATTGCCCATGTGTGATAGCTGTTTTCCATTTTGAATTTTAACCATTCTGGGGAAGAGGAAGGAAGAGAAAATACAAAAGTAGGCCAAAATGTCCTTTAAAAATTGACATGCCGGTTATAAGGGTGGGGTGGGCATAGGAAGATGAGGCGTGAGCTTACAACTTCTCTTCCATGGCTTCATTTTATTGTGTCGAACTGTAGAAAGCACACTACTTTCACTGGGACTCTTCTTCAAGGAGAATGCAACCCAGAAAACTTCATGGCTCAGTTATGGATCTCAGAAAATGATGTGCCTCTCTGTCATTATAAAGAAACAGTAGTGGGTACTGTGATAACAACCTTGCAGAACCATACACATCAAAATACTACAGTATATGATGGTGATGTCTATGAGACACTTCCTGTGTCAGTTCCTCCAGACTTTTAATAAACAATATGTTNACTAGGAAAGAAAGCTCAATGAGAATCAAAATGATGCTCATGACCATACCAATAATACTGCTACTATATTGCAATCACCAGCATGTCTTATCACATGACAGGCCTTTGCATATTATCTCATTTAATTTTTTGAGCAGATATTATAAGTCAGAAAATTGTGGCTGAGTAAGGTTGATGTCATGTGACTGTTAAGTGACTGAGGTGGGTGGGATTTGAGCTAAGTTGGTTGAAAGTCATGGTCTGATCATCCCATTGCCTNACCACAAAGGAAGGGGATTTTCATTAAGAATATCTAGCCCGCTGCCTATTTACTGGTCAGAAAAATGATATAAAATGATTTTAGTAATTTTGCCAAAGAATAAAGAATGAGTTAGAGTCCATTTCAGAATGCAAGAAAAGGTGAAACTCCCCTTCCCTCTGATGGCACATGAACCATGGACCAGACTTGAGATTTCAAAGCCTGTTTGTGTTTGAGAAAGAAAATCCAGTGCTGCCTTCACTTCTGCAAAGATTTTCCTGCATCAAATCAAAATGGTGTGAGTTTGCTGTTGTTGATATTTTTTCCTTTTGTGTTCTGCTTACTGACTGACATCTGCTGTCATGCTAAGCAGGTGTTCCTATGTAAACGAACGTGCCCTGTTTGTGTTTCGCCATCCTCGCTGCTGCGCACCCAAATGAGCAGCGTGATTAAGAATCCTGTAAATTTTTGAAAGGAAACGGATGGCTACCCTACTAGAACATAATTACACCGTTCCAACATCCGCAGCTCACTGCTGCAGCAGGGTTGGAGAACAGCAGAAATTAATAATATATAATAGCATCATTCTCGTAATTTATAAATGAAATAGAGAGGAGATTCTGCTGATATGCATTTTCTCCTTAATTCTCAAAGACAAAGTATAGATTAGAATTTTAGTGGGGTGAAACCTGGCCAGCAGTTTCCCACTAGTTGCCTGATTCATGATAGGACTGTTTCTTGCTTTGAGAAAAGAGCTAATATCTTTTATTAGGCCAGGGGAAAAAATAAATAAACAAGGTCCTCTAAAGGCAACACTACATAAAGAGGGTCTGAAAAAAAAATCTCTGTAGATTGTGTGCCCACTGAATTTGAAATAGGCATCATTTCTTTAAGACTTCAACGTGTGCTAGCCTTTTTCCATCATTTTAATAGCATACCACATAGGTCAGCCTGCTGAGGAGAGAGAACTGATCAGTTAAAGATGTGGTCCCACAACAACTCATAGGAAAAAGCTGTGGAAGTTCAGAGGGCTGCTGCACAGCACAGCAGCACACATGTAGTTAGCAGTACTGCCAGGGACACTGGAAATGTGTTAGTAAGGGGATTGCAAGGTACGTGTTTTACCACAGTGGGAGGCACTCCGTCTCTCAGAGCCTTATTTTGAGGGCCACGAATGTGCCAATGAGAGTAAGGGAATCCGGGCTTTTAATTCTGCCTGAAAGGCATGCTGGAGGAGTAACAGAGCGCTCTGAAGATGCAACTACACCATGTGGTAAAAAGAAACCAATCTATTTCTACCCTGTGTAGGTAACTACACCTTTAAAATATCTTTCTGTTTTAACTAGACATGGGTAACTTGCCAGACAAATAGTTAAACTCGGTTATGTGGAGGGTTTGTCCCTGTGTAGCCAGAGCTAGGTTCTAAACGGTGTTATTTAGGCAGTTTTAGTTGCTTGACCTCAAAGAATGACAATGTATCCCATANAAAATCAACAGCTTTTCTTGTTTTTGGCAACCTTAAAGAACATGAAATACTGTTTACCTTTCAAGAGCAACCATCCATTTAAGATGCTCATCCACTTATGGGGTATAGAGATCCCCTCGAGTGTTACTCTATGTGTTTTGATTTGATTCTGAGAAAATAAATTCATCTAATAGATTTATTTCATTAACAGGTATTTATTTAAGCGAGCTCCACTGTATTTAAATCTCCTAACAGTTTCCACTTACTTTCTTAGCTCACTTGCTTCATGTTGACTAATTTAAATAAGCCTAAGGTGCCTAGGGTCTTATTGAGTGTTCAGTTTGATCGATACGGTTAAATTAAAATTGTGCAAAATATAAGCAAATGTACTCTAACGACACAGTGAAAAATGTGCTGTGCACTGGGCATTGATTGGTGCTTTGAAGGCGGGCCATGTGCTGCTGGAGCTTCTGGAGTACCTGGAAGCTGCCAGAGTCCCATGAACTTCGTGCTGGTTTCAGACACTCCCATAGGCATCCCTCCTGCATGGGGGTCCGGGCACAGGCGTGCCCACTGATGAGAAGGAAGGACACTCATGGCAGGTGTGTTCCTTTTTCATTTAAGGGAAAGTAGACTATNNGGCTCACAGTGAAATCCTTTACAAAGAAAAAGGAACCAGCTTTGGCTCTTGTGAAAGTCCAGTTTCAACCACTGCTGAAATGCTCTGGGCAATAAAGGAGTGCAGGCTCCAGGTGTGCTCCGTGGAATAACTTCTTATTTCATTGTAATTATTCTTCTATCTTAATCATTTGGTTAGCTTCTGTTCTTTATTGAAGTCTTTATTTATAAAGTTTGACTTTGCAAGTTAAAAAAAAAAAATCAACCTAATTTCTGAAGTA
>LZPO01008243.1:67256-80639 GCA_001675575.1 Neotoma lepida | reverse complement strand
TGTTCTTCAAGATGGTTTCGCAGTTCACCATTTGTCAAATTTACTGACTTTTCATCCCCGTGAAGCATTCTATTCTCCTCCTAACATCTGTAACATGGGTATTAGTGATCTTTTTTGCGAGCCTTTGCTCTATAAATTACTTGTTCCCTCCCTTTCCTGATCAGTGTAGGAGCTTGTTAATTTTATCGATCTTTTCAGAAACTTGTTTTCTTCTTTGTTCATTTTCTCTGGGTCTTCTTTTCTACTGAATTGATTTCTAATCAGTATTCCATTATTTCTGCTTATTTTGGTTTTCATTCTTGCTTTTCTAAAGTTTTCATTAGAACTTTAAATAATTGACAGATATTTTTCTTTGCAAATGTAAATGTCTAAAATATGTTTAACTCTTAGCCGTGTTTATGAGTCTCACATTTAATACGTGGTACTTGTTACTCACATCATAGATTTTATTTATGGCTTTTCCCCCTTCAGCCCATGAGTTACTTAGGGGTGTGATTTTTGCATTCCAATATTTGAAGTTTTCAAAGATATCGTCTTGGTAGTGGTTTATAATTTCATTCCACATTTCAGAGATAAAATCTAGTAGAATTCTGCTGTATCATATCAATCCCTTACAATTTTTAGATTTTTTTAAAATGCAAACCATAGTAATAACACTATNTGTATTTAGAAAGAGTGTCCTCTCTGCTCCCATTGGGCAGAATGTTCTATAAATATCAATTAGACCAAGGTGGCTAATAGGATAGCTTAAATATTTTATGTTTTTCCTGATTTTCTTCTTATTGTCTAATGATGATTTCACTATCTCCTACTCCGATAATGTGATTGCCTGGCTAATTTTTAATTTTGTAATANTTTCAGTGCCTAAATATTGATTCTTTGTTGTTAGGTGTATACNTATTCATGTTGCTTTGTCATCCTGATGAATTATTCTCATTTATCATTAGGCAGTGTCTTTATCTGGGCATCCTTTCTGTCGTAAGGTCTCTTCATTTCACATGAATGTTCTGTCTGATCTCCATTTCCTAACTACTTGAATCATGCTCCACCTATTTTCTTTAGAGTAATTTGTGTCTTCATATCAATTGCATGTCTTTTAAATGGTCTTTGATGGAAGTGGTACTTTTCTTACTTACTTTGCTCAGTTCTGGCTTTTAATTAGGTTTTTGTATCAGTAACATTTAATGTAGTTATTTATGTGCTTACACTATCATCATGCGTTTGTTCATTAATTTGTTTTCATGCTCTCTTTTTATTCCTGTATTTTTAGGTTATTAGAATAGTTTTTAATAATAATATGTATTGCTTTACTCCATTAGTGTTCTAGTCACACATCATTACACAGTTAAAACATGATTTTTATTGTATTTGAAAATGTGTGTGTTTATTTACATGTATACTTGTGTGTGTGTGTGTGTGTGTATGTGTGTATGTGGGGGCACACACATGTGATGTCACATGTGTGGAGGTCATAGTACAACTTGAAGTAGTCAGTTCTCTCCTTCTACCAAATGGGTCCCAAGATCAAACTCAAAGTATCACGCTTGGTAGTAAGCACCTTTGCTACCGAGCCATCTCATCAGCCCCAAATTGGGTTTTTATAGAGACCACAATATATGTTCCAAAGTCACCAGGTTACTTGTAGTGAATATTGTACCATTTTGTGTCAAATTAGATATCTTATGAATACATAGATGTTTTTCTAGTGATTTAGCTACANGTATGGTCATACATATTTCATATATATTTTCAGTGCATACAGTCATAGCTGTCTACCTTGATAATCACACAAATAGATGTTGGGAATTTGAGTTTAAGCAATACATATTTTATAAAACTTCAGAGAAAAATCTTTCCAGACATTGACCAGTTTCAATGCTTTTCNTCTGATTCAATATTTTTTTTCTCTGAATATATTTCTGTTCAGCCTGGAGAAATGTATTGAGAATTTCTTACAGTGACATATTTTGCTGGTTTTCTGTCTCAAAATGTTATTTTAGTTTGATTTCTAAAGATATGTCTCACTTNATGTAAAATCTGCATCTAATTAAATTCCAGTGTCTTAAGGACAGAGATGGATGTCTCTGGCCTCTGTGGTTTCTAATAAGAAATTTTTGTTTATCTGTGCTGCCCAGCTTCTGTATTTGTGGGGCCTTCTCCTTCTCTTTCTTCTGACATATTCCAGGTTTTCTTCCACATCTCTTAGGGTTTTGAGTTTGGGCCATGATATGTTTAGATAGGATTTTCTTTAAATGTCTTTTCTTGGGGTNTGTGGGGGTCATGAACATCTTCAACATTTCCATTTTATCATGGGAAGTTTTGGGTNATTCTAACTTTATACCTCCTTCTACAGCTTCATTTCCCTTCTCTTTTATCCTTATGACACCCCCATGTTGTACTTACTATATTTTTTTTGATGTTTCAAATAATTTGCACCCCCGGATCTATTCTTTTTTTCTATCTGTTCATCATATTAGACCTAAAATATATAGAGGGTTTCCTCACTCACCTTTTCTCTAATGTCCGGCTCTTGAAAGATGTCTTCTCTCCATTTTTGATGATTTCATGCTTGTAAATAACGTATTGTGATCACATTTACCTCCATCACCTTCTCTCCATGCCTTCCCAATCCTACCAACTGTCTGCTTCCAAACTAGTCCCCCCTTTGCTTTCTTGATCCACCAAGTTTAATAATGGTTGCTTGTAGGAGCATGAGCAGGGGGTTGTTTGCTGGAGCCCAGGCCACTCACCACAGAGTTAAGAAAATGACAGTTCCTCCTCTGNAAACTACCAGCTACTCATAGTACCTCAGGAAGGCGTGGAGTCACAGGAGCCTCTATTCTCTGCATGAGGGGATGTTGAAGGGTCCGGTCTTATGAAGGTCCTGTGTAGTCAGTCACGAATGCTGTGTGTTCATTATTGCAGTGATCATGTCCTATCAGGAAGACAGAGTTAGATAGCACTCCTCTGAAAGTTCTGCACCTTCTGTCCCTTCTGATATTGCCTGGGCCTTGGGAGGCGTGATACGGATGCAGTTCAAGGCTAGCGCCCAGCACTCATTTGTTCTCAGCACTTGGAGCAGTTTATGAGTTTGCTGCAGAATGTTTCTGTTTCTCTGTTGAGCTCTTAAGTCTTCCATTCATTTTGAGGACATGCTTTCCCTTATGGGACACAGTTAAAACAGCTGCCTGAAACAGCTCATGGGGTAATTCCAGCGGTTTGTTCAGCGGCAGACTATTTTTCGTTTATCATCTTTTTCTTGAGAGTAGGCCATGTTTTCCCACTTCTTTGATATTAATTGTAGATTGTGTGTTGCAGGCGGTGAATAGTATGTTCTGTGGATTGTGGATTCTGCTATACAGCATGCGCATGTTTTGTTTCATTTGGGTCACCAATCCTGTGAGACACAAGAACTNTCTTGCTTTCTTGGGATAATTGTTGAAGTCTTATATCAGTTTTCAAATGTTTCACATCATGGCCTTGAACTTTCTGCATGGATGTGATGTTGAGTGGNCTGGTGTGGGAGTCTATCAGTTCAGAATGTGAGAGTCTACAGCCTTGGGCCACTGATTTTCCGGTAATTGCCTTGGATACTTCCTGTGGTCTGTTTATCCAGAATCTTACTGGATTTTAGCCCTATGCACCCTACTGCTTTATTACCTAGCCTTAGTGACATCATTAAAAAAGTAAACAAAACTGAAAAAGGGATCTCTGATGTCCCTGACTTCAAGTTTTGCATTCTCTTTATTTCCAATGTGCTTTGTCCAGAATGCAAGGAGGTTTTCAACTAGAAACACTGGCTTGCACAGAGATTATTTTGGCATATTAGAGGCTGAGTTTCCAGTTAATGGGTGTATTAGTCAGCATTCTCTAGAGGAACAGAACTTACAGAATGAATATATATATATATATATATATATACACATACATATATGTATGTATATATTCATATATATAGGGGATTTGTTATAGATAAAATTTATTATAATGGCTTACAGGTGTGGTCCAGCTAGTGCAATAGTGGCTGTCCATCAATGGAAGGTCTAAAAATCCAGTAATTGTTCAGTCCACTAGTCTGGATGTCACAGCTGGTCTTTGGTAGATGATGGAATCCACAGAAGTGGGGTCTAATGCCAGTGAAAGAATGAACTTGCCAGCATGAGTGAGAGCAAACAAACAAAGAGCAAGCACTTCCTTCTTCAACACACAGGCTGCCGCCAGGAGATGTGGCCCAGAATAAAGGTGGGTCTTCCCGCTGTAAATGATCTAGATTAGAAGTGGGTCTTTCCATCTCAGAAGATCTAGACTAAAGACNGGCCTTCCCACTTCAAATGACTGAACTAAGAAAAANCTCCCTCACAACCCAGCTGATTGGGTTTTAGTTAATTCCAGATATTGTCAAGTTGACAAGAATGGCTATCACAAAGGGATTTTTTAAAAGAAAACTTTTGGAGCTGACAACAAATTTTGAGAATGGCACCATGAATCTGGTCTTCTAGGTAAGATTTCACCACTTAGGACATGGCAACCTTGGGTAAGTAGATGGATCTTTGTAAGTCACCAAGGCTTTAGCCCTTAAGTTGTTGATCACACTTGTATCAAGTTCACGAGGTTCAAGGCTAGAACAAAAGCCTGGACATGACAAAGTTTGGTTCATCGGTTTCAAACTCCAATCACGGGCTGTCAACACCCCTATGCTTTCACAGCTTCCTAACTAGCTCATTCCAGCTCTGGACTTTCTTTCTGAAAAGACTTTGTAAACTTGTAGCCTGCCACATCTCAGNTGTACCTTTGAGCCTCCATTCTTGTGATTTAATCTCGGTTTAACCATATACTCTCTGTATATTTCTTTTGCATGCTTCTGAACCTGGTTTATTAATTTTTGGTAGATACTATAATGATATCACCTCTATCTAATTGCTGTCTCTTTTCTAGACTTAGCTCAAACCCTTCATGGTTAATTTATAGCATTTTTACATTTACATTTATTATACAGTTACATTATATTACATTATAGATACATTTATAGCTTTATAAATTCCTTATCTTGACTTCTTCCTCCATTTTTCTTCCTCTTCTTTTTCTCTCCTGCATTAACTTCCTTCCTCTGCTGAGTCCTCGTTACACCTAGTTGCCATTTTGCCTCTCTGATCACCATTCTCAGACTTCAAATAGTCACACACTTTGCATTTTGACTCTTATTTTATTCTCTCTCTAGCCCTCTCCAGTGATGCTCAGTTCTACACAATAACTAAGCTTGCATCTGTCCTGATGGCTGACTCTCATGCCAGTAATTCTAATGGCCATTCCTTGGCAATCATTTTATTCAATCCAGAAGGTTTCAGTCACTTTTCTTTGGAAAGCTGCTTTCATTGCCTCTGACCTGAGCCTCCTTTGTTTTTTTCCTCCTACCTCAGTAACNGTTTCTTTGGACTTCCCTTACCTGTTCATGTCCCTAACTTCTGAGGACTATAGTTTCTATACCCTGTCTCTAATGGCACACACTTGTTTGACAATCTCATTCAGTCTCCTGGCATTAAATACCAAGTCTTANTTTGTCCTTTCTCAGCACAGTTTTAGACTCAAACACTCTTTGGGCTGCTCCAATGACTTTCTGAGGGTCATCTCAAATCAAACAGATAAGTTCACTCTCCTGTCCAGTCTTTTCCTATTTTAAAGATGATAATTTAATTATTCTTCTTCTAGCATACCCTCAAATTAAGTTTCTTTTTGATTTTCATTTCTTTACACCTTATGTCTAATCCATCTGAAAACCCTATTTGCCTTGATTCACATTATACAAAATTCTCTGTCTCTGCCTGGACTCCAGTGTGGCCTCTGCTGTCACTAGCTGTTACTGGATAGATCTAGTATTCTAATTAAACTCCTGGCTCTATACTTTTGGTCACTTATTTTATTTTCTAAAATGAGCAAAAATGAATGTTGAATTTAAAGCTTTAAGTCAAATCATGGTATTCTTATGCCTCGATCCACTCAGTGGCATCCCCTCCCTACCTTGTCATACAGGAACAGGTGTCCCCTCCTTATCTTGTTGTATNGGAACTGATATCCCCTCCCTACCTTGTTGTACAGGAACTGGTGTCCCCTCCTTCCCTTGTTGTACAGTAACTGATGCTGTCTAATTGGCTGCCTTCTTCCTTTATACTGCCATCTATTTTGTTTACTAGCNTTTTATGGGGTGGTACTGGGGATCGAACCCAGGGCCCTGCCCATACTAGGCAGGTGCTCTATCATGGATCCTGCCTTACATACTCTTTCCCTCTATCTACATTGTGCTTGCTGCTCCTCCTTAGACAGGCCAGATAAACTCCAGTTTGATCATTNCTAGGCATGATACAAGGATTTGATGGGATAGTTGCCAATGCAATGTAATACTTTAATTTCCATGAGACTAATATAATTACTGACCCAAATAAAAGTGTGTACAAATAATATACTTTATGACTATTGTCATTATCATCACCATCAATGATAACACCAAATTATGAGCCAAGTTCCTACAACTACAGCAACAAATGTTAGGGATATTTTATTTGTTTATGTCCTGGTTAGGCAGCCCACCAGAGTCCAATAGACAGCTGATAATGACCTTATAAAGCATATAACTGATTGGACATGCATTTGTGAAAATTAAAAATGCTGGTAATGTGTAGCTAGCTGCCACCACTGTTGGTGGTGGGTATAACAGACCTTCAAAACCAGTTTCTTCTGGATCTTTTAGCAGGAGTGGGCTTCTGAGTCACTGAGCATGGGTGGGCTTCACGAGGGATCATTTCTTTGTTCCGCCTTGACTGCTTCCTTACCTTTTTCAAGAACAGGTTCCAAAGATAAAGGAAGAGAGGAACTGTCTTAAGAAAATGTTGAGTAACAAATTCCAACTAAGAAGTAAATAAAAGGAAGCCTATTGCTGCTATGTTAGAGACGGTGGCCATGGTGACCCCGGACAGGAAATGACTCTTGAAAGGAATGCAATGATAGCAGCTGGCACAAGTCCACAAGAGGTGGACACAAGTTCAGCTTTCAGGCTACCTTCAAAGTGACATCTTAGGGATGTGCTGAAAGAATTTTCCTGGGGTAAGCACTGTTCTTTCCTGGGTCAGCACATGAAAGAAGGCTGCAGGTACATTTTTCTTGCTAAGAGTTGGAAAGTATTTTCTGTGGGTCTAGATCAGTTTATGTGTAGTCTTGTAGGGGNTGTGGTGCCTGCCTACTGATCTCTGAAGGCCCTTTCACCCTTTCATTGTATTCCCTGTAACTAGTGAATAAGAAGATCTTCTAATTAAAGTCACAATTAAATCTGCCTGAATTATATCGGCAAATATCCCTGTCACTTCTGGAAAAGGCATAGGTATGGTTTCCTTGAAAAGATACTTTTAAGCAGTTGTTAGAGGTCAACTGGCTGAGTAATCCTAGAGTCATCTGCCTTCTGGCAACAGTGAAGGACCATTCTGTTTATCATAGGACAAAGCTTGATAGAAAATTAGTCATCGTACAATTGTATGGCAAAAGATCAACTGGTTTGCTTCTGGCAGGCAAAAGCTAATGATATATATATGTGTATATATATATATATACACACATATATATATGTATATATATATATACACACACATATATATATGTATATATGTAAGTATATGTATATATATGTATGTATATATATTTTTTGCAAGAGTAACATAATACATGAATTTACCTTCCATTTTCCCCCTCACACACAAAATTGCATACATTTCTGCAAGAATAAGCCCTGATATTTTAGAAAAATCTAAGAATCATCTAAAACAAGAGCTTAGCATAAATAAAAAAAGATTGGATGATAACACAGCACAACAGAAAATAGTTCTAGACTTGCCTCATTGCCCTGAATATCTGCAGAGCATGGAAACTCCAGCAGAAAGAAAAAATGTATAAATAATAAATGGGTAGTATAAATTAAAACAGGAGCAATTACAAGGGGCACCCCCAAATAATTCTATATTTAGTGGGTTCCAGATAGAGGGGAGGCTCTCTGTTTTTGTTTTATAAAACAAATCTCACTACCAAATTAAGAGGATTCTTTTATGTGCATGAGTATAATGGACCATTGAATTAAAATGGAGTCTTTTTGCAAAACAGTGAACCCTCTGAATATTCCTAATATGATACACTCTAACACAACAAAGCCGAATCACTCCTATTATACAAACTTCCTTTTACTACATTCAAATGATTCCCAGCGATGTACTTAAAGCCAAACTCATTATAACATTTATATTATTCCTATTATTGCAGTTAGAAAAGTATCACTGTATTTCATGGGTGAGAGGCAGGTAATAGCCACTGTTAAAAAAGAAACCAAGGGGTTGGGGAGACAGCTCAGTGGTTAAAAAACACTGGGTTGCTCTTTCAGAGAGTCTGGGTTCCATTCCCAGCATCCATGAGGTACCTCACAACTCTCTATAACTCCAGTTCTAGGGGGTCTGATGCCCTCTTCTGGCCTCCATAGGCACCAGGCACCCAAGTGGTTCACAGATATAACCTGCAAGCAAAATGCTCATACACATAAAATAGAAATAAACAAATCTTAAAAAAAATAAATCAAGAGAGTATGAAACAACAGTTTTAGTTTTCTAAAAGCAAAAGATCNATCTGTTTAATCTAAACACACGGGGATGACTTTGGCCATTAATTTTAACCTGTTAACTTACTCCAGTTTCCACAGGTGACTAGTGTGGCATACAGTCCTCCAACGATGCAAGTATATCTATTCTGGGCTTCCCTGTTAAATTATTCATACACAAGACAGCTTGCTTAAAGGATGTTAGACTCTCTCCCTTAGGAAACAGGAGCCCAACATTGCTCTTAAAAAATAATAAATCAGCCTGTTAGCAGCCTTTGCTGACCAATTTCTCTGTCTTTCTCTCCCCCCTCTCTTGTCTCTCTCTGTCTCTGTCTCTCCCTGTTTCTGTTTCTCTCTGTGTGTGCCTTTCTGTCTCTCCCTGTCTCTCTCTGTCTCTCCCTATCTCTGTTTCTCTCTGTGTGTCTTTCTGTCTCTCCCTGTCCCTGTCTCTGTATGTCTGTCTGCCTGTGTCCTCCCAACCCCCATGTACGTGTGCATGTGTGGAGGTAGAGAATCCCTCCAGGGGTCTTCTTCCTTCACTCTCTTCTTCTGTTTGTTGAGGAATCCCTTGCTGAGCCAGGAGCTTGCCGATTCAGCTAACCTTATCTAGTCAACTTGCTCTGAGGCCCCTCTGGTTCTGACTTCCTAGTGCTGAGAATTACAGGCAGAATGTCGTATCTACTCAGCTTTTAGGTGGGTAGCCAGGATCCCAACTGTCCTNGTCAAGCATGGNCAGCAAATATTCTAAACTTTGTGCAATCTCCCCGGTCCTTGCTTATAGATTTCTGCCTTTCAATCTGAGTTTCATATATAGTTGATACTGACCTAAAGTTTGTCTCATTTGGACCATAATGGTAAGTGGCCTCTGAGGCAGAAAAGCCAGTGCTACTTTCCTGGATGCTCTGTCCTAGTCACTTTTTCAGAATCTTTAGTCAGCATGTGCCTGTTTCCCTCTCTGTCATCTTCTTTTGATTTAATAAAACTGTTAAGATTGTCAGTTGCTCAAAAGACAGAAACCAGCCAGGCGCAGTTGCACCTGCTCTTAATCATAGCACTTGGCTGTGATTAATTAAACACAGGCTGAGGCAGGAGAATGACTATGAGTTCAAAGCTAGTGTGGGATACATAGAGTTCCATGTCACTCTAGACCACAGTGTGAACTTTGTCTTACAAAGGAGTGGGGGAACCAGGAAGAAAATAAATTAAATGCCTAAGTAGCATAGGCCTGTGTTCTCCTTATTCTTGCTGTTGCTCTCAGCCCCATCCATGAGCATTTGGATAAATGTCCTCCAAAGATCTGTTTATTGAAAGCATAGCCCCCAGCACAACACTTTTGGGAGGTTGTAGAAACTGGAAGATGTGGGGCGAAGTGGGAGGGAGTGAGGTCAAGAACAAACATGCACATCCCAGCTACTTGAGAGACTGAGTGTGGTACTCAAGGTCAATCTGAACGAGACAGTGAGATCCATCCCCTCTCCAAAAAAAATAAATAAAAATAAATNAAAGAAAAAGGAGAACTGCTCCATTTCTGCATTTCAGAGATAACATAAGATTTTTGAAAGATTTTAGAGATTATTTTGAGTGTTGCCAAAAGGAAAATTTGGGGTTTAAGCAGTTTCTTTGACATTAGATCAACATGACTTGATTAAGATATGCTATGTATGTGGATGGCAGGGAGGTCTCTATATGATCAACTGACATAGACTATTTCCTCTGTATTTTCATGAAAGGCAAAATTAGTTCACTTTTCTCACTAAGATCNTGCCCAAGGAACTGAACTGAGAATCTCACGAACNACGTTTGTCTTCTAGGTTCTTATTTGTTTAATCCATGCAGACCTCTATTTAGCAATAATATTTGTTCACTCCTGAAATCCTCCTGTGAATTACTGCACAGTGTGCCAGGAGCCAGGCCAGGTGCCAGGGCTACAACAGCAATTACATTCACCATGACTTCTGAGCTTCTGCCTCCGTGGGGTTGATTCTTCCAGGGGTTCTCAGCCTTGGCTCTTTGTGGGTCTGGCTAATTCTCTGTTGTGGGATATTTAACAGCAACCTAGGATCTACCACCTACATATCATTAGCAACTCCCTATAGTTGCAAAATTGAAATGTCTCCACATTGCCAGTGCTCCTTTGGAAACCAAATAGCCCTGGTGGAGAACATGTGTGATAACTCCTATGTTGCACAAAAAAGAGGAGACATTTGAAGTGGTGTGCTTATCTCTGTTTTACAGATAGAGAAACTGAGGCTCAGTGGAGAATGTAGTGTGGAGTTTCCTGGATAGACATAAACAAATGTCGATGCACTCATGTAGGGCGCTGATGACAGATCATAGAAAACAATTCCTCCCAAGTCTGGCTTAATGAATCAATGATCTTATTAGAATTACTTATGAGAGCATGGCTGAGGGGAAACTTACAGAAGCATGGGTGGTTTGGGCAGCTTCATCNCCAAAAAGGATGCTTCAATACAGGAGGTGACTCACAAAAGCAGCTCCCCTCGAGTTCTCTGAACACAGAAGAGACCCCCCCTCCTCCCTCACCAGTTGCTTATTGCTCATGTAACATTGGGCAGGGGCTTCATTAACGGCCGGAGTGTTGCTAGGTTCTTGGATCTTGGGAAGTTTCCTCTGAGTGTCATGAGTCCTTATGGACCTCTTTCCTCTCCCCAAGAAGGGATGTTTCAGTCTTCCGAATAGACAGGCACGTGACAGAGAGTAACTTAGGAACAACTCATAGTAAGTGTCTGACAGAGAATCATGATCTCATCTTCTTGATTAGCATGTAATTCTTAAATTGAACCAATGAGGAAAATAAGCCAGGTAGGTAGACATGCCACAAACTTTGGGGGCAAATGGTTATTGGTCAAAAAGAACAACACTGGTCACAGGTCTTAGTAAGGTAATTTTAATTATTTATTTAAATGTTGTGGTATTATTTTATGGATGAAGGCCACTTTCAAGGAGATAAAACTTTGGTTTTCTATAAATTCTGATAATATGATTCCAAAGGATCNGGATGAAAATGGAAAGTTTGGGGGTTTTCTGAAAAGTCTCCCATGACTATGATTTCTAAGAGAATACTTGACTCTTACTGGAAAAGGACATGTACAAGACATAGATGATAACAGATAGAAAAGAGTTTAAAATGGTATACAGAGGGCCATACTTAGAGTAAGCTGAGAATTCCTCTGGTGATTTGAATATAGGAATGGCCCCCATAGACTCATGTTTGAATGCTTGGCCCATAGGGAGTAGCACTATCAGGAGGTGTGGTCTTGTTGGAAGAAGTGTATCATGGTGGAGGCGGGCTTTGAGGTCTCATATATGTTCAAGCCATACTCAGTGTGCCAGTCTCTCCCTGCTGCTTTGTAGATCAAGATGCAGAACTCTCAGCTCCTTCTCCAGGACATGTCTGCCTGCATGCCACCATGTCCTGCCATGATGTAAGCCATTCCCAATGAAGTGTTTTCATTTTTAAGAGTTCCTGTGTTCATGGTGTCTCTTCACAGCAATAGAAACCCTAACTAGACATGCCAACAAGAAAGGATGAGAGCTATACTTACTAGTAGGTATAAGGATAAGTTTTGGAATGCCGTTAGGGATTATGCTAGTCTAGTAAACTGGCAGTAGTGGGTTCTCCTCTAACATGACCTCACTAGCTCCAGGTAGTTTGCTAGCTTTCTAGTACCAGACATGATCTTAGACAAAGAAAAACAGGCAACTAATGACTAATGAGAGATGGAGAATTAGCCTCTTCCAGGGATGAGCCCCATAATTGCCTAGCCAATACAAGTGATCATCCCTGAAANCGTATACATAAAAACAACAAAAATGGACTTAGCAGGTTGTAATTATATACTTGAGTATGTGTGGGTGTGTAACAACAACAACAACAACAACAACAACAATAATAATAAGATATCAATTTGAGTGAGAGATGGGATCATGGGAAGAATTGGAGGGAGGAAAGGGAATGGGGAAATGATGTAATTACACTTTAGCTAAAGTATATTGAGTAAAAATGCTAATGACAAGCAAGAGATCTTTGAAAGTTGTGTTTGGAGGAAAGAGACAGAGTCTGTGCTTGGGGCAGATGGCCTGCTGGGAGATGACAGTGAGAGAGCACAAATATTTGACTTCAATTCTTCTAAGTCAACTTCATCAAGGAAAATTATATTGATGNGAAAGAAATATTAGAGAATATTAAAAAAATTGAAACTCAAGAAAAGTTAAAAAAAAATCACAATACTCTTGATACGTATATTTATTCCCTCATTCCAATATTAGCTGAATGTCTACTACATGCCATATATGAGTGAAGCAAACAGTTCCTGGGTTCACACATCTCATCTTCTATAAGAGGAGTGGAATTTTCTGGGGCTCCTAAAATGCTGGGGTATCTAAAATTTCACATACAGTGTAGAGTCATATGTAGAACCAAATGGTGACCTAACCTGGTGTGAAGAAAGGAGTAGCTAAGGTCACATATTTATCAGGGTATGGTTAATGGGTACGAGTCACCAGGCTGGAAAGTAAAGGGTGGAGGTGGAGAGAGAGGCTGCCCAAAGCCAAACACTGCACGATGGGCCANGGAGTGGGTCTACCTATGACCACACTCACTATCAGCTGCTCTTAAGAAAATATAGTCCATGAGTATGATTCCAGAAGACTGGGGATGATACAATTTCATTTCCTTTAAAAACAAGATTTATTACTTATTTATTTACTTATGTGGTGTGTGTGTGTGTGTGTGTGTG
>LZPO01008243.1:52338-65949 GCA_001675575.1 Neotoma lepida | reverse complement strand
AAAAAAAACAAAACAAAACAAAACAAAAAAAACCCAAAAAATCCTACACCTATAATGTCAGCATTGATAAGATTAAGAAGCCCCATTTTATATTTACATATTCAACATGCTACTTTTCATACATGCCTTGAAAACGCCCTCCGTTTCATGCTGAACTGCCTCCTCTTTGTAACATGGGGATATGAATAGCACCCACATCACAGGAGTTTTAGGACAATGACAGGANGTCAAACAAGAAGCTCCTCTGCCAGTCTTTGTGTCAAGAGCATTTGTATGAATGCCAAGGAATGTAGGTGAATGAGGAGTGGTCCACCCTTTGGGGAAAGGGATTCAGAGGGCTTAAGCAAAGAGGGGTCAGCCAAAGTTGAACAAGTTCCAGGAATAGTGGATCAACAAGGGTTCTCCAGTTAGAGAGGAGGGAGGTAAGTGCTCTGTAGATAGGCAACTGCATACTGGGTAATTCTGTTTTGTCAAGAGGAAAAAGGAAGAACAACTAGAAGATTTGTGTGTGTGTGTGTGTGTGTGTGTGTGTGTGTGTGTGTGTGTGTATGTGTGTGTAGTAGATTGATCCTAATTCTTCAGGCTTCTTGGATTGTCAGATGAAAAGTGCTGAGCAGTGCTTGTGGCTGATGATGTGTGTTCTCTTTCACTCTGGGCAGAAAAAAAGAGGTGGAGGTTCTCCTAGTTCATGGACCCCTCAACTTGATTTAGAGATTCAGTGATACTCCAACAAGGAGGCTTAGGCTTTTTCAGCATACTGGTGGGCTTTTGTGGAAATAAAGGCTAGCCAAATAAGAAAGGTAAGTGGTTTAAGAGTTGACGGTGCCATTTGTCAGGCATTGAAAGGCAGGTGGGGGGCAAGGGGTGATTCCCTGGTGTGTTCTGATTGGAAGCTATAGTAACTAGGGGCAGGGCATCCTGGAGGTTTGATATAGGTGCTTATTAGGCCTTTTCTGGTTGTTCTTTTTATTTGGAATGGTGTCAAAAGTTAGGGAATTGGTCAGTTATTGTTCAAACATTGGAGCTTTGGGGCTGATTGTTATGTAAACTTTAGTTTGGCTTCTTGGTTTATTCTTACAGTTTAGCAGCTTAGCTTCCTGGGTTGAGATTATGCTAAGGAATTGTCCTCTGTGGAAAGGTTGCTGTGGGCTGTGGGCAAAGGGCTGAAATTCAGTTGATATATGTGAGTCATGCTTTGTTNCGAGTAACTAATTCTACCACTTGGAGTTTTCTCTCATTATTTCTTCTTTTGTAGATTTATGGTTATTTCATCTGATCTGGGTCAGAAAAGCTAATCAAACAAAAGCCCCAAACTTTAATTGATCATGCATTTGTTCAAGTTCATTATTATTTCTAATATGTTGTGTAAGACTAATGACCTGATGCTCAGAAACACAGGTTTTGCCTGTTCCATGGGAGGGAATCCATGCCTGGTACTGTAAACCTGGTCAAAAGCCCATGCCTGGGGAGGTCGTAGACCCAAGTGAGGATGCTCCTACTGTTGTTGTCAAGGTGTTATCTAAACACTTATGTTCATATCCACAGATCAGTACTGCCTCAACCTTGCTTAGGGAAGCTTCTTTTGCAGTAGGCAGTGGTCAAGAAAGTGATCAAAATGCTGAGAATAAGGACTGTTGAGTTCTCAGTTCTAACTTTATCAACTTCTCCAAAGCTCAGGGAACATTGCACAGCAGTGGGCGGAAAGAATGTAAGGATGGGGAGGAATGCTACGAAATGTTCTCTTCCAGACATCATTTGCATAATATGACTATTACACTCATGAACTTACAGTAGGATGGTTATGTGCGTAAGATCTGCACTAGAGGCAGTTGGGATTTCAGTATGGATGGGGGAGGCGCTCATGAGGCTCCACCCTGAGTTGAAGAGCTATTTGAATTTGATGGCTGATGGATGACAGAGAATCATTTTTCTTCAGTGGTTTGGCCATTGGCTGGTAGGTTGCCCAGGGTCTGGTGGATGGTCTAGAAATACATATTCTTGAGATTTGTCATTAAATTTTAACAGGTAAGATGTTCTCACCTCTGTCTTTGTTTTCTGATGGGTCCTGTGACAATGACAAAGAATAAGGAAAGGTGGTAAGGATAAGAGTATTTTAAAAAGTCAACATGCCATAACACATAGTCTGTCAGACTCAGTAAAGTGGCCTCATATGACAGGGGGGTTGCTATCCCTGGAACTCCACACAACTCTAGGATTTTGATGAAGATATTGAGGGTGTTTGAAGGAGTTGTTGAAGGTTATTGTAGCCTAAGCTTGATAGACTTGGAGTCAGAATGAGGCAGGAAGCCCAGCAATGGTTAGGGCAAGAAGAGATACAACTTTTTATTTTAAAATATTAGACATGAATTGTTGAATTAAGTACACTAAACTTAGCTTTGGAAGTGTTTTTCTTTCCAGGGACACATGTTCACACTATTGAGTTAATTTTCCAATCCATGTGATTTTTGTTATAGACCTTTAAATGCATTGGGATTGCTCTCTAAGTTCTACAAGTGACAAACAGGGCAAGTGACTGCCTGAATAACAGTGACCCTTCACTTGGGTGGAAGTGACTTTATATACAGTTTCCACTGGCATCTTCTCTTTAGCATCTGAATGGCTTTTGTAGGAAAGTGTCTGAACATGGCCGTGGCATGTCCTTGATTTGCTGCTTGTGGTGATATTTTGTTGTACTCTAATAAAGCTTGCCTGAAGATCAGGACAGAACTAGCCACACGATGAACCATAGAGGTCAGGCAGTGGTGGCACACACCTTTAATCCTGGCACTTGGGAGGCAGAGATCCAGCTGGATCTCTGTGAATCCAAGGCCACCATAGACTACACAAGATTAATCCAGTCTAAAGAAACAGAGCCAGGCAGTGGTGACACACACCTTTAATCCCAGCACTTGAGATCTCATGCCTTTGCTACCAGTATTTGGGAATCACACACGCCATTAATCCCAGCACTAGGAAGGTTGAGATAGGAAGTGATATGGCTGGGTAGAGAAAGGCATATAAAGTGTGAGGTGACAGGAACTTGAGGCCCTTTTGGTTGAGGACTCAGAGGCATTCAGTCTGAGGATTCCTGGAGACAGGATCTCACCTCCCTTTTGGCCTGAGAATTTGGTAGTGGTGAGAAGTTTCTCTAGTAGCTTGTTCCTTTGTCTCTCTCTGATCTTTCAGCATTTACCCTGATATCTAGCTCCAGGTTTTTACTACAAGACCATTTAGGATTCGTGCAACAGTTGCTGCTTAAGGTCTTTTATCAAATTCCAAGTACTTGATAAAATACAGCCTTGAAACTTTAGTCAAGTTTATTCCATTTGACTTGGAGTTAAACATTTCTTGTTTTTCAGTACTGGGAATCTAACCCAGAGCTTTGTACATGCTAAGCAAGTAAGAGCTCTACCACTGAGTTACACCCCCAGCCCTGCAATGGTTCTTAAAATATTTACAAACTAACTTTGGGGTGATGTAAATTCAAATGCTTCAAAGCAAAGATTTTAACATCATAGAATTACCTGATAAAAACAAACCACAGGGAGTAGTGTCTAAAACATCCCTATCAAGTCTGCCCCAAGGAAATACTTTGGCAATAAATATATTTTTTGCTTATGACATTTAAAACAGTTGATTAAGGGAAAGGAACGATGGAAGTCAGCAGAAGTAAGAATATGATTTTTATCTCTTACTTTCTCTGTATGATTGCATTAGCGAGCTACCACATGAAGAGGGTTCTTAAGGCCGCTGTTACTGTAACCTGCTGGGATGCTCACAGTTAAAGATTGCTGAGTTTGGCTTTCATAGTCCTAATGTCTTTTGCTTGCAAAATTTGGGATATATGAGTGGTGTTTTTATAGGTTTATATAATATATTTGCTTGTAGAGGACTTACAATTTGACTAAACAGGATGTCTGTGAAAAAGACATGGTCAGGTATGTCTTGCCACACTGAATACTAATGTGACTTGGGTAGTGGCACATTACGCCTTTATTTCTGACTGTACATTGAATTATTTACACCTTCAAGGCAGCTGATTGAACTGCAGCATCAGTCAATTAGCAAATCAAAAATTTATATGATTCCAATTTAGCATGGAGTCCCTCTCTCTCTCTTTCTCACTCTTTTTTTTNCCCTTCTTAGATTTTCACCCTGACAGTGACAAATTACTCCTCTGCTGGCTGAGATTGGAAATTAAAAGCATTTAGAGTTGCTCATGCATTTATGCTAATGAGAACTTCTGATATGATTTGCATGCAAAAGAGGACAATTTGAAAGCTCATCGGGTTTTCATGCTTCCGCATTTTGATGGAGCAGAATTTTTTTTTTTCTGTTTTTCCAACGGAGCAAAAAAATTTTTTTTCTTCAGGAAACAATGCCGAATTCATATTCACAAAAAAAAAGAGTTCTTTTAAGTCAAAAAGTCCTTCTTCTCCTTTTTACCCTCTAGATTCTTGTCAAATCCTGTTCTTGCTCCTTCAGAGATGCAGCCCACATTCATTAGCATTTTAGATGTTTATCAAAGGCAGGATCTAGTATCTGCCATNCGAGATTATAGCCAAGCTTCATTTTCAATTCAGCAAGAAAAAAAATAATAAAGGACCTGGGGACAGATGAGAAGAGGGACATGTACCCTGACAATCTTCCTCATACTTACACCCGAATTAATCCCATTTAGAACAAATTTGATTAATCACTAAAGGTCTTAGCTTTCATGGATTTTAGGCAAGGTCTTAGTTTAAGAGTTCTTCACTGATGTTTGTATGAAAGAGAGCAATATTAAAAATTAATACAGAAAACTTGAGAGAAAAGGCAAAGGAGGAAGAAATATGATAACCAGAAAATTTCAAAGGTATTTAATTATTTCTATAAGTGTTCAATTATTGAAGCATTGATATAAAGCAAAGGGATCTAAAAGTTTTGGAAAAACATAATTACATGTTTTTTATGCTTAGAAATTAGTTTCTCTGTTTGGTTTCTTCATATCTGGTGAAAAAAATGTAATACTATCAAAATATGGCTGATGCTGTCGGGAGTTTGTTTTGCAAAAATAAATGTGGTTTTTTAATAATGTCAGTTGTTATTATCTGAGGGGTTTATTTATGTGATTCGAATTTATTTTTGCACTAACTATGAGAAAAATGTATTTTGCAGCCTAAGTTACTATTCTGCCAGGAAAGCCAAGAGGTTTCTTCTTCTTTCAGGACACATTATCTTATTTACATGAGATGTTTTAAAGGGTATTCTATGGGACTGTCTTTTTATGCTAGAGTTTACTTCAACAATGAAAACAACTGATTAGCCTGCTTGCATATGATATTCTAAGCTGTTTTACATAGAAACAATTTATACAATCTTAGCCCCAAGGGCATTGCCTGGAGTTTGGGGAAATCTATTCAAGTTCCATTTCACTTCATCTGTTAGGACTGTACTGCTGCAACATTTCCTGCCCCCGTGTTTCCTGCAGGAGTCTCCACTTCTGTTTCTCATTATAACTTGTTGGAAACTTTCTAGGGTCCCCAGATTTCCCCAAGTATGAAGGACACGNGAATACAGGAATTCTAATTTAGATACTATCAACTATTGATAAGCATTTTATCTTTGGGTAAGAAAGGCCTAGCTCTGGATCCTCTGGTTTTGTCTTTTCCACTAAGCTAGGGCAACTCATAGTAGATCACTGACTTACAAGAAAAGGGCATCAGACACAACGTGGGTTTTTTTTTTTTAATTATTGTTATTTTATTTTGTATTAGGGAGTTCTGTCAACTAAATTATGTTCCTGCCAAAGTCATCCCATAAACCTCTAACTTCCAATGTGACTGTTTTTAGAAATAGGGCAAAAGAAGTAATTAAGGTTAAATGAAGTAGTTGGGGTGGGGCTTTATCCATTAGGATTAGTTTATAGCCACGAGCTACATAACATTTGGCTTAATAATGGATCACATATACAGCAGCAGGCCCATAGAATTGTAGTGGAGCTGAAAACTTCCTATGGCCTAGTGACTTCTCAGTGTTGTAGTGTAGTGTATAAGGTGCTTGCGATGATGCTGGTGTAAAACCTACCTAGTGACTTCTCAGTATTGTAGTGAGTGTATAAGGTGCTTGCGATGGTGCTGGTGTAAAACCTACCTCACGGTCAGCCATATAAACATCTAGCTCATACATAGGTCATACACAGGGCTGGGGAGATGGCTCAGTTGGTAAAGTACTTGCCATGCAAGCACGAGGACCTGATTTTGATACTCAATACCCGTGGAAAAGCCAGGTATTGTGGTATGACAACACTGGGGAGAAGGAGACGGGCAGATCCCTGGGGCTTGCTGGTCAACCAGCCTGGCCTAATCAAAATGTCCCAGGCCCAAATGAGAGACCCCATCTCAAAAATCAAAGTAGATGGCTCCTGAGATATCACACTGAAATCATATCATATCTCTGGTTTTCATATTCATGGGCAGAAATGTCCACATGCATCTCCATACACATGTGTGCCTGCACATATATGACTACATACACGTGCACACACACACAGTATAGCTCATACAGTTATGTTAAGTCCATGATAGTTGATAGTCATAACTGACTATATCTATGTATTTGTTACTCTATAGTTTCTATTTTAGGCTGTACTTCTATTTATGAGAAGGTTTACTGTAAAACAGCAGGCTGTATTANAACAACAGCTGCCACAGGCGTTCGTTTACTGCATTTCATGATTGCTTCAAGAGGCCGCATCAAGTGGTTGACCTATAACGTCCAGGTTTGTATAAGCATGTAGTGGGACGTTTGTACAATGACATCACCTAATGACGCACTTCTCAGAACATGTCCTTGTTGCTGAGTGATGCATGACTATACTTAGCAAAAGTGACAATACAGAGCTCTTCCTTCCTGCCATCTAAAGATACAGAAAGGAGTAGGGATATGCAGCCAGGAAATGGGTCCTCACCAGAAACCAAATAGATTAATACCTTCATCTTTAATTACCAGTGCCCAGAACTGTGAGGAAAAAAAAAATCAGTTGTCTCCCAGTCTGTGGTAATTTGTTATGGTAGCTTAGCCAGATTACTACTGCAGAGTGGATATTAAACATGGTCTTAATGTCAATGGGTTTTGTAGTTGTGGATTTTTCAACCTCAGACAGGAAATATATTTTAAAATTTGCATGTGTGCTGGATATATACAAACTTTTGTCATTACTCTCTATACAATGTGCTATAATAGCAATTTATATAGTATTTACAGTGTTTTAGTTTTCATAAGTAATCTACACAGGAATTTATATGTATGGGTAGATATGCACAGGCTATGTGCAGATATTATGCCATTTTATATTGGGAAACTGAGCATAAAAAACTATTAATTGCCATAGGAGTCCTGAAGCTAACCTTCCATGGATTCTAAAGGATAACTATATACTATTTCTTGACTTGGATTCTAATATCATTGTGATCAATGTTATGCTTCATCCAATGGCTGAAAGGAAAGAACAAACCACAGGCAAACAAAGACTCTTACTACACACAGCTTGGAGACCCCAAGGCTTGAGTTTCTGAGACTTTCTTGAGAATTTCCTGTACTAACAGACTGGCAGTGAAATTTTGGAAAAAAACAAAACAAAACAATTACATTGAAATTTACTTGACAGAACTTGTCCATATATATATATATATGTATATATATATATAACACATATATGGACATATATATGTTCAATAAATATGTATTATATATTTTAACTATCTAAGTAAATACAGTGACATCTGGTACAATTGTCTTAATCCTGGGTGATTAATTTGTCTTTTATTATCTAAAGAAGTATTAAGAGCAATGCCTTTCGAAGCTGCAGTAGCTGTTGGGTGGGAGTAGAAACAGCTGTGAAGAGGCATGCCAGGACTGTAGGCCCACACTATTGGTGCCATCGATGTAGCAATGGGGTGATGTATCACTGGCAGAAATTATCTTCCAGCTTCATTTCTGCTATAACTGTTTCCTTTTGTGCCTTGTGATATTTGGAATCACTATTGTAAATTTGTTTTTTCTTATGTATGACTTCNAACTCTTCCACAGGGTGCTAGTCAATCTATAACTAATACTTGCAAACATAGTTAGTTAAAATGATTCAGTGCTCAGTACTGAGGTGTCTTCCAGTCTTAGGAGCAGAGAGAATTTTACACACGAGGAGTTTAATGTCTATAGCAGAGCTGCCACTAAGATTCACTTACCTGCCACTGACAGTATAGTGATGGGTTGGTATCAGAGGGCTGGTCTCTGGGACATTCTTGGATAAAATGTTCTGACGTATTCTCTATGTTTTCAATTCTGGAAAGGTCTTAACAACCTACCTCTTTGGACAGAAGTCAACATTCTGGATCTGTCTGCTGTGTGGAAATGCACAGAGTGGTGCTTGCAGAACATATTGTGTTGCCTTTTTGGGTTGCTCCTTNGAGGTGGTTATTATGAAAAAAAGGTTCAAATTAATGATGCAAAGCAGGTTCTTTGACCCTTGCTTTATCAGCACAGATTTCCACCCCGAATTAAGACAGGCTCTGGTGTCTGCAAGAACACTTCTTGCACAGCATCCCTTGCATAGCAAAAGCCCCATCCGTTTTCCATCCTAATAATGGATCCCCTTGCCCCAGAGCAGCAGAAGCTCATGTTTACTCCATACCATTATCTGTGTCCAGATGATCCTTCATCCGCTGAAGGCTTTTGAATGTGCACACAATACTATTTCCTTAGAACACGCACTTTCAGGGCACGATTCTTGCTTTGACAAATTACAATGATGGTTTTGCCAGATGGAATATAGACTCCCCAAGGAACTGCAGGGACTGCGGAGGACTCTGCCAAGACAGCAAATCTTGCTCAGCTTGGAACCAGAGGTGATAGTCAGGAGTCAAATAGAGGTTGTACCAACAACCCTGTACATTTATGTACATTTATAAANCCCCCTTTACAAAAGAGTCCCAAGGCACAGTGCATTTAGACTTTTTAAAATGTCAGTGGTTAAGGACAGCAGAGAGCAGGAACAAACATGACCTTTAGTGCAGCCCTGAATACCGACAAGAGAGGAAGAGGTGGGTGTTTTTTATAGCGATCGCATTACACTTGCCACATTGTCTTGAACCTGCCATTGTTCCAAATGTGAAACCCATCCCATGCCGGCTGAGCTTTGTATTGCTGTGTGATAGAATTCAGCTACTGTGTCTAAGCTCTTTGCTACACGAAATAAAATTGCTATAAGGCAGCTCATCTCTGTAGAGGCTGAGAGTTATAGCTGATCACTTTCTTCTTTCAGTACAAGACACAGCATAACTATTCCTTAATCATACTGAATTCCTCTGAAAATTCAGTGGGGTTTTCTGTTTTGTTTTNTTTTTTTCCTGAAAAAAATGTTAATTTAAGATAATTACTTTCTTCATTCCAACCAATGGTATTGGTTATTATCAGTGTATATGTGGGTATCAGTAAGCTCCCCTCTTTCTGGAACTGAAAGTATTTAAATTTTCACCTGGGGCTCAGTAGATAAAGTGCAAGCATGAGGACCTGAGCTCGAACTCTTACGACCCTCATAAATGTGGAACAGTTGTGGTAGCCAGCCTATAATCTCAGTTCTTGGGAAGCAGAGGCAGGGGTTGCCTTAGACATGTTGGNTATTGTAGTTTGAATACATTTGGTTCCCATAAACTCATAGGGTTGGCATGATTATGTATGGCCTTGTAGGAGGAAGTGGGTCTTGTTGGAGGAGGCTGGACAACACACACCCTTAATCCAGACCCTTGAGGCTGGAAGGCACACCTTTAATCTGGGCCACACCTTCTGTTGGAAGTGTGTCACGGTGGGGGCAGGTTTTCTCAAGCTTCACTCAGTGCGACAGTTAGTGGACTTCCTGTTGCCTGCAAGATGTAGGACTCTCAGCTCCAGCACCATTTCTGCCTGTATGCTGCCATGCTCCCCACCATGATAGACTGAACCTCTGTAACTGTAAGCAAGCCATTCCATTTAATGTTTCCTTTATAAGAGTTGCCGTGGTCAATAAGAGTTGCCGTGGTCACGGTGTCTCTTCTCAGCAATAGAAACCCTACCTAAGACAGCTGTCCGTACCAGCTAAGTCAGTGAGATCTGGATTCAACTGAGAGCTTCTGATTCAATATATAAGATGGAGAGTGATGGAGGAAGATTCCTAATGTCAACTTCTGGCCTCCACACACGTGTGTACACAAGTATATGCACATCTGCACACACACTTATGAATACGCATACATGCATGCATACCAAACACATACACACATGCAAAATATTCACCTGTCTTTTATAGATACAGGAGTACAGGATATTACAGTGTGGTGACAATTCTAAGGTTTCAGATTTACAGATTCCAAAATTTCAGAGTCATGATTTAAAGAATATGGTTCTAATTTCCCCCCACCCTCAATATGACCCATAAATTTTGCTATATATTGGGTAAAATCTATAATTTCACAAGGTGGTGGCTTGAGTAAGAGTTCTCTGGAAGCCTCTGGCATTTTAATACTTGGTTTACAGTTGGTGGCTGTTTGGGAAGAAGTAGTAGTTGTGACCTTGCTGAGGGAAGTATATCACGGGAGGCAGCCTGTGAGGTTTCAAAAGGCTTGTGCCGCTTTGAACTAGTTCTCTGTGCTTCCTATTTGGTGTTCCAGATACGATCTCACTGCTATTCCAGCTACCTGCTGACCCTACTGCATCACCATGGGTTCATCCATCTGGTACTGTTAGCCCCAAAGAAACTCACTGTGAGTTGCCTTGGCCATGGTGTTTCATCCCAGCCACAGAAAAGTAACTAATACACACATTATCTTTTTCTTCACCTGGTGAAGTCTACAGAATCATTGTAGGACNTGGATGTTTTCCTTCTGTATCTTTCTAATGGTGTAAAGACTAAGGAAAGAGTTGATAAATGGCATGCTGGTCAGCAGACAGTTCCAAGCAAGTTATTCATTGCTTCATACAATCAGTCTCTTCACAAATCTTAGCATCCCCCTATTTTTGGGATTGTGATAGATGAAAGAACTCAGAGATGCTTTCTGGGTGATTTCATCCTTAGCTTCCACGTTTTATTTTCAAGGATTTTCTTTGATTCATGTTTATGATTCATTATTGGATCTCCAGAATTATGAAAGTAGATTCATTTTATTTCTAAATATAAATCAGAACAGCACTAATAGACAGCACTTTCCAAATTGCTCCAAATCCATCATCATCTGACTCGTGAAACATGAACATTCTTTTAATGGATTACAGATATTCAATCCTACCACCAAATACACAGAATGTAGCAAAGGGAAAGATAAGCTGAATTATCCATCTCAGGTCTTGATGTGTCCCTTATGATCTTCTTTGTGGCTAAAAACTAAAAATACTAGAAGTCTATACTTTCTCCAGTTGGCTGGGAGACCACACGTGGGGCTTCCATGTGGTAGGTCAGTGGACTTTCAGCCTGTTCAGTGATGAAACTCAGGCAGAATAGGTACTAACTATGTAGTGTGTGTGCTCATGATAGGGGCAGCCCAGGAGAGAAAGCCCAATATCCTCAGATATCAATCTGGTTCTGTCACTTACTGTGTTTTAATTCAGCAAAAGTGAGTCAAATGGATAAACTCCAAATCTTGGGGATGGGAACACAGTGCTGCCTTCCTAAGACCAGGTCCAATGCATGATGATATGTTATCAGTTCAATTTTTTTTCCAATTTGATACAAGCTATAATCACCTAGGAAAAGAATCCTCAGTTGAGAGAATATTTCTGTTAGACTGCCCGTGGGAACATTCTCTTGATTGATGTTTGTTGTGGGAAAGCCAAGCTCACTGTGGGTAGTACCACAACCCTGGTCTTGGGTTGTATGTGAAAGCAGGCTGAACAAGCCATGGGGAGCAATCCAATAAGCAGCATTCTTCCATAGTCTCTGCTTCAGTTCCTGCCTCTAGTTTCCTTCCTTGAGTTTTTACCTTGATTTCACTTCATGGTAGGCTACAAGCCTTTCTTTCTACAATTTCTTTTGGTCATAGGGTTTATCATATTAATAGGAAGTAAATACACCAGGGCAAGAGAAGGACAGTTGTGACAAACGAATCCATTTCTGTTTAAACTAGCACTAAGGAATTACGTTAACTAAATTTATATCTGCGCAAACTTGAATGAGGATGTGATATTATCACTTCACAAAGAAAAGGGACAGAAGGGGCTTAGTCATTTGTTGAAGATCTCATAGCTAATGAATGACAGAGCTTGGATGCAAAGGAGGTAGCTGGCTCACAGGTGAAGGCAGGCAAATTCCTGAAAGCTCATGGGCCATCCAGCCTGTGTGCACAGAGGTGGAAGGTGGAAACTGATGTCAGAAATTCTCCTCTGAGCTCCATAATATATGCTCATGCACATGAACACACACACACACACACACACACACACACACACACAGTCACACATAGTTTAAAGAAAAAGGCAAGAGGAGACAGCAGTGTTCACATCAGGGAGTACTCTCTTGGAAATGCTTGCATGGGTAGGGGGATTCATAAAGGAGCTGGGTGTGGTGGTACATGTCTAATCCCAACTGTTGAGAGGCTGAGATTGGAGAATTTCTCTCTCAAACCACCCCACCAAAGTAAAAACAATGAACAAATCAAACAAACCCAAGTGAGAAATATAAGAACTCAGAGAAGAGACAAATGATGAGAAAATAGAGAAATCTAAAATGATATCTTGGTATAAATTAGGAAATAATAACAAAAATAGTAATGTTGATAATGATGATAAAACAGTAGTGGGCTGGTCATGTGACTGGGATATAGAGTATTTATCTAACATGCAAGGCCCTGAGTTCCATTCCCAGCACCCTAAACTAAAAAGAACAAGCAAACAAGCAAACAAAAAACCCAAACAGAATCACAGGAAGTAAGTCACCCAAGACAAACATACATGATGGTAGAGGAGCCCAGAAGTAGCATCAAGAGCGTAATCAGAGTAAGACAGCAACTTGCAAATGCATTTAAACNNATGGAAGGGAAAATTCTAAACACAGACGAAGTGAGAGGCGTACAACACTGTCTTAGTTAGGGCTTTATTGCTGTGAAGAGACGGTATGACCATGGCAACTCTTATACAGGAAAATATTTAATTGGGGTTGATTTATAGTTCAGGGGTTTAATCCATTATTGTCATGGTGGGAAGCATGGCAGCATGCAGGTGGACATGGTATTGGAGAGGTATCTGAGAGTTCTATATCCGGATAGGCAGGCAGCAGGAAGAGAGAGTGATACTGGGCCTAGCTTGAGCCTTTAAAGCTCCAAAGCCCACCCACAGTGACACACTTCCTCCAGTAAACCTGCACCTACTTCAGCAGCGTCACACCTCCTAATGCCATTCCCTAAACAGTCAAATATGAGTCTATGGGGGGCCATTCTTATTCAAACCACCACAAACACTTACAGACTTTGATTCTGAGAAAGGTAAAAGAACAACAGTGGGAAAATACTTGAAGGTAAACTGTAAGAAGAACTTCTAACCAGTCTTATTAATAAACACGCGGAACAAGAAATAAGGGTGAAAATCTGACAGAGATCAGAGGAATTAGGA
>LZPO01008243.1:5920-17622 GCA_001675575.1 Neotoma lepida | reverse complement strand
CTCCCTTCCTCCTAGGACCCCCAGACTTAGAAGCCAAATGGGAAGGGAGAATAAGCAGTAGGATAATGGGGTACAGTTTTATTAATCAAAGCTTTGTGTGTATCAGTGACCAAAGTCCTGATTGGGAAATAATGAGCTATTGGTTGTGGGAGTCTGGAAAAAATGAAAATGCAGGATCTTTGTTCAAAAAATGTGAAGAATTTTAAGATGGTGACAGCAGAACCTAAGCGTGAATGCTGGTACATTCACCATGCTGCCCTGTATCACTTCCTGGGTCACCTGTCTATACTAGTCTGAGCGGGGTACCAGTTTTGTTTGGATTTGAAAACAAAAGGCTCTTGCCTTGACGCTTAGGCTCCAGCTGGAGGCGCTGTTGAGAAGTGGTTGTACCACAGGGCTGGGCTTCCACTGTGCATTAACCCAAGGATGGAGTTTGAATTGACTCTGGGGAGGTGGCAGCACTAAGGGAAGATGGGGGCTGACTGAAGAGCCTAGTCAGTGGGGTACCTTAGAAGGGTACACGGCCCCTGTCTCCTTCCTGTAGTTTTCCTTCTGGTCATCACAAGATGAGTAGTTTTGCTTTATCACGTGTTCCCTACCGTGATGTCTCAAGCACAAAGCAAGTGAGTGAGCCAACCACGGACTGAAAGCTCTGAAACGATGAGCCGAAATAAAGCCTTCTACCCTCAAGAGGCTTACATCAGCTATTTTATCACAACGAAAAAGCCTGCAAACATATTATCTCAACAGAATGCCACAAATGGGTGTGTGTCACCGTCAGATGTGTGTTTTCTTTCAGTTGTGGAGGGCGGGAGTCCTGATGAAGGTGTGGGCAGACCTGTTTGTTCCTGAGGGCTCTCTCTTCCTGGCTTGACCATGGGTAGTCACCTCTCTATGTCACACATGACCCTTTCTCTGTGCAGATAAACCACCTAAGCATCCTTCCTCCAGGCTCATTGGACCAGGAAGAACCCCCCCTTGCTCCATCACTCATTTAATCTTAGTCCCCCTTTTAGACTCTCATCTCCAAATTCAATTGCATTAGAATTAGAGCATGCTGTAGGGGATGGCCATGATTCATTCTATAACATTATTTCTTCCGCACATGATATTGAGTGTGCTCAGAGATCTCTGAGTGAGCCCAGCATGCTACAGGCTTAAATGTGGGTAGAAAGTGAGTGCTCCCCCCACCCCTTGCTGACTAGCCCTTCCTGAAGTGGATCCTACCCGTTCCTCTCTGTGCCCTTGCTTCAGGCTTCAGTAGGGCTCGCTGTTTAAATAAACTCGGCCTCTTCATACATGAGTGTGAACTTTCCTCCTCCTCCTCTTCTGGCTTTCCAAATCTCATCTGTTCTATGCTTCTACAAAAAGACTTGTCTCTGTGGATGTCTGCAGCATCTCATCCTTAATTGTGATCTGTGGCTTTGATTCTCAAATGTTGAATGTCCTCAGCACCCACGTAGACTACTTGGGAACTCCATTCATGCTTTGGCTGTCTTGTAACATCCCAGNGAGTCCATGCTCTTCTTGAGGAAAGATGCTTGGACTAGTCGATGCTTCTCAAGTGTACTTGGCATGTGCACCTCTGGGGATCCTATTAATGGAGACTAAGGTACTAGGGCTTTGCCTCTGAGGAGGCAGGACCTGGAGTTAAGTGCTTTTACCAACTCCCAGGTACTGCTTCTGTTGCTGAGTCTTTAACTAGCAAGATACATAATTCCTTTGTCGAAAGCATTCCCCTTCATTANTNACCTTCCCCTCTCACAAACAAGAGACATGAAGTTATTTTGTAGTGTGCCATCCTCTCTTGATTAACCTTCTTTTAACCTTTATGTACTATTTCAGCCTAGTCCTAAGACACAGGGTAGGGCAGCAAGCACTGTGTTCCTGGGAGTGAAAGACAGGGAAAAGTATCATTTACACCGACATTTATGTGGCTCTGTGTTCTTTGTTAGGGGACTACAAGGTGACATGTATAATAAAGCAGTGATTCCAATCAATTAAAGTTCAATTGTCCTCCACAACATGGAACTGTGCAGCACCCTGTTTCCACGAGGAGGCTAAACCCATCGCTTCTGTGGTTGGATGGAGTAAGAAAAGGAAGTTGTCAAGTGTCTTTGCTTTGAACACTGAGTGCATTCACTTCATGCGGAATTATCTCTTGGAATTTACTTTATTCTAGAAGAAAAATAAAAAAAATGTCTCCGAGGGATTTGGTTTTGTGAGGCTGGTTCGTTTACTCTTGTCCTCCCCACTTTACACACAAGATAACTTTCGATGCATTAAATTCTAATGAACAAGAACACGTTCAAAAAGCCCCTTCTTTGTATTTTATTCGGTGGCTGAGTTTAGCTTCCTACAAAATGCTTTCTAAATTCAGTTTCTTATTGTGGGCTCCATCCAGAATAAAATATACAGTGCCCCTGGAGCACGCCAGCTGTTTATGTANCCTGGCCAATATATCTCAGGGAGAGGTCTGCATGAAACATGGGCGATTGTTTAAAAAAATGAAAAATAAAAACCCAACTAAAACATCAAGTATTTAGATCTGCTCAGTGGGAAGGAAAAGGAGAAAGGGGGAGGAGAAAGCAGCTTATTAACTGGCTCCTTTTGCTTTGAACTGCGGATTTTGAGGCCGTGTTGCAGCCTTGCTATTTTTACCTATAATATTTCAGAGCACATTCTTGCATGTTTTAAAGTCAAATGAAAGAAAGGGTCTGAAAGATGGAGTGATTTTCTTTTAATTAAATTCTTTTATCACGTTTTCTTTTCAGTGAGGGATTCCAGGAGGTGAAGCATGTGTCTCTAAGTCACCACCTTTTTAAACAATGAAAAAATGGTGCAGAGGTGTAGAGTGCCGCCCACAGAACCTTTGCTCAGGAGGGGATCTCTTTCTAGAGTCTCTGTCCTCAGGGAATTCTCCTATGTCTTGTCCTCAGCCTGCCTTTGGCAGATGTACTGTAGCAGATGTCACCGTGTAGCTGCTCCAAGGCTTGCTGTCAGCCATCTTGACATCTATCCAATCAGATAGACAGTAAGAACCTCATCCAAATCTGCTAGATGTTCCATGACCAAGGGCAAAGGGTGTGGGACCCTATCTGCAGAGTCTTGTCAAGTGGCTTAAAGACATTGGCAGCAAAGCCAAGCATAATATGCCCAACAAATCTATATCTCACTCTCCCAACAGAGACAGACCTTCACCTTCTGAGTGGGGCTCTTTCTTAGGCTTAGGGTTTTCAGTCATCCTCAGCAACAATCCTGAAGGACACACAGTTTGTGCACCCTGTTCTCGACCTTGTCAACTGCTGGAAAACCAACTCTTCTCATTCATGACAGGAGTGGAGTCCAGTGACAGCTTTTCCTGTCTTATTGCCAACCCTGACAGTCGGCTCAGTTTAAATATCCCTTGAGGCACAATGCTATGTGATGATAAACGCCTTCTCCAGCTTGCTGTCTGTACCTCCTACTATCATGTCACTGGCTTCATGTGTCTTGAGGGCTCAATTCTCATTTGGATGTGTCTATTTATTTAAAAGCCTGGAGATGGATCGATTGAGTCATTCCATTATTGTGTCATCAGAGTTGTCTATGCTGTGACAAATACTCAAGAGAAATAGTGAAAGGAGAGGAGGCTCATCTTGGTTCCTGGTTTCAGAGGTTTCAGTTCATGCTCAGTTGGTACTGTCCCTTGGGGTGTGAGGCAAGGCAGAGTATCACGGTGGTAGGAACTGGTAGTGATGAAGGTTGTTCGTCTCATGGATGCCAGGAAGCAGAATAAGAATCAGAAAATTCGTGGACAAGATAAGACTTTCAAAGGCCCAGCTCTATTAATCCAAAGCTTCCAACTATGCCCTACATTCTAAATTCCCACCAAATCCCAATAATACTACATCATGATTCCATTAATGGGTTAATCTGTTGATGGAGATGGAGCCTTCCTGGTCCAGTTACTTCCTCAAAGCCTCATCTGTTGGCAGCCAAATTTTTAAGATGAGCCTTTAGAGACATTTCAGGTTCAGTCTGGAGCATCCATTCATCCAAGATTTAATGAGCTCACTATTCAGTAGATCATGCATGGGACTTCATCTTCCTCTGAAGGCTCGCAGTAGAGAGAAAGAGAGATAGTAGAGTGAAGATGATACAGTGTGGCAGCAAAAATTCTAAACATAGAGTTAGACAATTTCAAGGAGGCATTCCTACATCCTGGTGCCTGATGGATAGTAGTCCAGCCAACCCACCTCCAGGGACACCATTCACATTCTAGAATAGGCAAATGGCATTTCCTAAAGTCAATTACTGTACAATATACTATCCTTGCAAAGAGATAAGGGAAGCAGAGTTTTTAAGAGTAGGTGATAATAGCCCCACTCTGAAGGTCATCAACATGCTGTCAGGAAGGTTGTGTTTATAGGCTATAGATGGAAGACTGCGGGGTGTACATTAAGGGTCCAGGCAAAAGAAAATTCTTTACCAACAAATGGTATGTAGGGATCAGATCCTATGTGATCTTGTCTAGCTACACTTCATTATTATTGCAATAAAATCGAAGCATTTTCATCAGGTATGGCACAGAAACAGAATGTCAAGCAAGGCATTACGTTCCTACTCTCACTCAAAAGGTGCATCAAAAAAATCAACAACAAAACACCCAACCAACCAACAAACAAAAAACAAACTTCAAAATTGTGCTACTCATTCCTGGTTCCCCATCAGAAAGAGACAGACTCATACTACTCCAGACACTTTTGTGACTTTATTAGTGCCTGACCCAAGCCAGTAGCCTGGATGGTTTTTCCAAGTCTGTCAAACTGGAATTTTCTTGAAGAGTCNAAGAGAGTTATCTCACCAGCCATCAGATGTCTAAGTGTGACCACAAGTAGAGCTGGGTAACACTCTGACCCAACCTGCTGAACAGCAGCGTGCTTGATTGGATTTCTCTGCGAAGTTACCCTTGCTCAACAGTACCAAAAAGCCAAACTACTTATGTTAAAGGATGAGAGAGAACTGAGGAATGCCAGAGTGAAGTCTTGAGGCTTTGCCCGTGTTTCTGCTGAATGAATTGCAGCATGTGGCATTGTGGCCAAAGAAAGATCCCACTAGATCTACATATGGTTCTCATCTGAGCAGTACTGGTATTGTGACCACCTAAGTATGTAGATACGCTAGGTCACCTCTCCTGAGAAAATCTCATTTAGGGATTGTGGTGATATTTTATTTGTCTTCCCTAATAAAATTTATCTGAGGGTCAGAGGAAAAACGGGGCTGCCAGCCACTAATAGAAAACAATAGCCATGCAAGTTAGCACACGCCCTTAATCCATTTGGTTCTCTGTGACTCCAAGGTCACATGGGGAACTAGCAGTAGGAGGTGGTGGCACACGCCTTTAATCCCAGTATCAACCTTAGAGTTCTGAAGATCCATGCAGACAAGACAGGAAGTGATGTAGCTTGGGAGGATGGGAAATTAGTTAACAGATAGACAGGTGTAAAAGCCAGGTTAGACCGGAAGGCTGTCTCTTTCCTCTGGTTCAATCCTGGGAAGTAGAGGCAGCGTTGGTGAGTGGTGGCTTGCTCCTAATTCCTCTGATCTCTGTCAGATTTTCACCCTTATTTCTTGTTCCGTGTGTTTATTAATAAGACTGGTTAGAAGTTCTTCTTACAAATGGCGCCCATACGTGGTGGCAAGAGTTTCCACCTAAAACCTGACAGGATTTAATAAGAGATTCTAAAATGGAGCTAAAAGCAGCTTTCTACTTCATGTCTCATGCGGGCCACGAGACGCCATTCTGCCACCTAAAAAGCAACATGTAACGGTGCACAGGTAAAGCCACGTGGAACACGTGGNGACATAGATTTATAAAATGGGTTAATTTAAGATGTAAGAGCTAGCTAGCGAGAAGCCTGCCAGGGCCATAGTTTAAAAATGATATAAGCCTCTGTGTGTTTATTTGGGTCTAAGCGGGCCNTGGGAGCCGGGCGGGGGAACAGGACAAACTTTCGTCTACAAGGGATGGTGTATACATTGTGATATTTCAACCTCTAGTAAGATCATCTGCACCAAAATAATCACATTTTATCTTTTTATGTGTACGTATGTGTGTGCATGTGTTCATGTGTGTGTGTGTAGGTACAGGTATGTATGTATGTATGCATGTACTGAAGCTGGACGAAAACCTTGGATGTCATTCCTTAGGTGCCATCCAGCTTTCTTTGGACACAGGGTCTTTCTTTCACTATTCTGAAGCTCACCCAGTAGTTTAGGAGGTCTTGGGAGCCTTCTGTTACTATTCCCTCAGCACTGGGATTTCAGATATGTTCCACCATGCCCAGCNTTTTCCACATGGGTCTGGGGGCTCAAACTCAGGTCTTCATGTTTGTGAGGCAAGCACTTTACCAGCTGAGTTTCTCCTTAGCCTCAGATTCTCTTTTGCAACAGAGATTCATAGATGTTGTTCCAAACCTTCTGGACTAGAATTTTTCTTGGGAAGCCTAGGGGGTCTATATTCTAACAAATCTTCTGTTTTTGTGTGTTTTATGGTTTATGAAAATTTGAGAACCAATTGCATATCATTCCTATTGATTTTGAGATCTGTTTGGCCCCATCAGAATATATGGCCTATAGCAACATTCTGGTCAGTGGCAGACCACATGGATAATGGTGGCCACAGAAGATCATGTTGCCTACTAGATGTCACAGCAATCTTAGCTCATGTAAATACACCCAACAATCCATGTAGTATGACAAGTTTGCTAATGTATCCTACCTCAGAATTCATTTCCCTTATGAAACGGGACATCACTAGTTTATACTGGTATCTTTTCTGATCACTAGGATTTTGTTGTCATTTTATTCAAGTATTACATCAAAAGATACTCTAAGAAAAATGACTCCTTTTACTTCATTTCCTTTTTGTTAGAGAGAGGGTCTCCTTATGTATCCCTGACCTGGAATTCACTGTGAAGATCAGGTTGATCTGAAACTCACAGAGATCCACCTGCCTCTGCTTTCCANGTGCTGGAATTAAAGGCATGTACCACAATGCTTAGCTTTCCACTTACTTTAAATTAATTAATTGATTATTGAAAGCCATTGCTAGAAGTCTTCATGTGTATTTTTGTTGACAGCTTCATTGTCTAGACATGTGGTTATGTAATTGTCTGTTTGAGGCTTGATAACCATCACCAGGAAGAGGGCAAGAAAGCTTTGCTCCTTCCAAAGTTTATGTCTTACAGTGGTTTGTTTAAGATATATTTATATTTTTACAGAATATAGATATCTTTGACAGCCTGATGAATGTCTGCCCATCTTTCCACACTTCACAGAAAATTCACCTGTCTCTAAGGATCTTCAACTTCTCTTTTCTTCCATCCTCTCTGCTATGCCCACTGGAAGACAGAATCACCAAGACCAGATACAAGGGGGAAATGTAAGATGAGGCTCGTCTTAGTCGTGCATGAAGAAGAGGCTGTGGCAAAAGTCTATTCCTTTCCCCTGGTGATGAAGGGGTGGTGTTTATAGGCTGATTGCATGAATATGAGTTTCATGATTTTTTTTTAATTCTAGCACCAGCAGCAGGGTTCCTTCAGCAGAAAGCCTTGATTGAGATGCTAAAGGCAATGAGAAATAAGTGGAGCTGCTAATTAGACACTTTGACTGAATGGCATGGGGAAAGCGAGCCCTATGGAACAGCAGGGATAGCCTATATGCCCAATATCTGACAGTCCAAATTTGTAGATTGCAGAGGTAATAGATGTGCTGTAATTCTCTCTGGGCATTTTTTACTTGGGGGAGTCTTGTCAGGCCAATAAAATATTGATAAATCAGGTATAAAATGAATCACTAACACATTCCCCCATTCCTTAGTGAGTTAAAGGTATTGACAGAATATCTGGACGCTAAGGCTAACCCATCTAGTGTATTCTTTGATTGTATGGACCAAACCCCACATAAATAATGATGTTGATATTTTAATGAACTGCTTCCTTCTCTTTTGATGCTTTTCTTTGTCACTGGAAAGGAAGCTGATGATTAGCAGCTAAGAGTGCAATGAAATGCTCCAATGCCTTTAATTCAGCCACTAAGGATACAACCATGTCACTGATCTACACATCTTTATTCTGTGTCACCCTGCCACAAACTCAGCCAACCTGGGCTTGTATCTGATGTGTTTAAGATTCTCCAGGTTGTCCCATTAGTAGTCAAGGCAAACATTAATATATAAAAGCACATGTACATTCTCTTCAGCAAGGCATCCATCCAGAAAATAAGCCCTGTAACTAGAAAACTAGAAGACTACCCATAGACACAGCACATTTGAAAAAAAACCAATGGGAGTGAATATAAGGTAAGGCATCCTCTATTTTCTCCTTCTGTTTTTCAGATCTGCCTGCTAAGCCCTCGGCTGTTTTTGTTTTCCTTTTAGTTTTGTGGTCTGGTTGCATTGTCAAAAGATTTGGGATGTTAGTTACCTTGGTAAAATTGACCTAATGATTCATTTTTTTATTCATCATGCATATTAAAAATAACAACTCAAACAGTCTTCTCTTGCTAGATTTAATATACCTTTGATTTGTAGGATTTTACTCTAAGATCAATTTATATAATCATACTAGTTAGCTATCTAAATAATTGTTTTCCTCTTTTCTTCTTTAATATTGGTTGACAAGTTTGCTCCAAATTGTTTGTTCACTTATAGACACAACTAATCTTGGTGCAGTACCATTACAGTCCATACTTGACCTAGATTTTCTGTTAGTCCAGACATATTTCCTGAAAGAAAAAGGGAGGGTGGGAAGGAACCTTGAAAACCCAGATTTAGTTGAAAACTTCCCATATTTTGGTCATGAGGCCAACAACTTTCACTTTGAAAACATTTTAGTTCACTTTTCAGTCTAGCNGAACAAGGTTCCCTTGTGTTCCAAGAAGGCCCTGCATGTAGTGAACTGAAGAGAACCAACAGGAAAGCGCAGAGAGACTTCGTCCTGTAGATCTTTGGTTTAAGAGGAACAGTGAAGGCTTTCTTTCCTCCTCTTCTGTCTCAGGTGTCCAGTTTTGAGTTTGCTTTGTGGCCAACCATTTGCAATAAAAGTGAGCTATTTCAAGATCCAAGTGATCCTCAAGAAGACCCCACTTCTGGAAATTTCCAGCCTTGTTACCTCTCCGTATATGAAAGTCTTGGTCCTTCAGGGTCACACAGGACTCTCCGAGAGAGCCTACCTGCTCAGTGGTCCTGAGTGTCACATGCGTAGGGAGAATGTTGATAAATGTGGATCTGGAAATCAGAACATGCTGACATAGGCATTAAGCTGGTAGTTGCTCTTAGATCTTTCATAGACCTGCTCTGTGAAATCATGAAATGGAACCGGGGAAGCTAATGAAACTTTCTAGCACTTTCTGGTTATGTTATTGGATCCAGTCAGAAGTCAGCTCCTTCCTGCTCAAAGGTGATCTAGGAACAGGGGAAAATTCTCTTTAGTTCTGTTCTTCAAGACAAAGAAGCTGACCACGCCTTCCAAGCAGTGCTACACTAGTCATAAAGACAACAGAACTTGAGCGTATAACCATACACCTAATCTGAAGTTATCGTTTCTAAATACTTTCTTTAGTATGCTGTGTGGGACCCTAAAGTAGGACACTTTCCAGAATAAGAACTCATCATCCCAAATTTAATTCATTTTTTTTCTAAGATGGATTCCAATCTTCACAGCATGCTGCTATCTATTTAATAAAAACCAGGGCATGCATATTCCCTTCATTAAAATCTTTGCGATAAAATGAGTTTTCAGTGTTTTATTATATTTAAAAGTTTCCTGCATTAATATTGCATTGTACAGTTTCTAATTTTAGTTATGGATTTATTAAATAATAAACAAATAAAAGTAAATTATTCAATTTTTGTTTGCATCAATTACTTTGTGTGATCAAGGCTNATGATTATTATAGACGGGCTATGGAAATTACAACCTTTTAACAATTTATACTTTTTTTTGAAAACACTAAAATTTAGGCTGTGGGGCTCTTGAGCATCACAACAACTGTATGTATTCTTAAAGTTGCGGCAGAGTTTACCTGTCACCCTCAGCAACTTAGTTGCAGGGCAAGACATAAAACACTCTGGGGGAAACACAAATNGGATGCATGGATAAACAGAGATAAGATCAGACTAAAGCACCCTGCTTACCTCAGATTTGTCAAAGCCACACAGCTTCAAAGAATGCTTCCATAAGACATTCTGGGGTCTGAGTCATCGGGGTAAACAATTTTGTAATGTTTTTATTTAATCTTTAAAAATGTTACCCAATATAGTTGATCATATTCCTTCCTCTCCCCAACTAATTTTAACCCCACTATCTTCCTATCCACCCAATTCATTTTTTTCTCTCTCCCCAAACTTCCTTCTTCCCTCCCTCCCTTCCCATGGGGTACAGTTTCTAATGTCTAATTACCTACTGACTTTCTCCATGAANCAATAAAATGTTCCTCTCCCCTCCTCTACACTGGGTTTTTGTTTGGCTTTAGATTGTGTGGGTGTTGTGTGTGTCACACTTGTTGTGAGTTCATATGTGTCCTGTTGTGTCTGGGAAACACTGCTTCCTTGAAGTCATCCACCACCTCTGGTGCTTACAATCTTTCTGCTTCCTCTTGTACATAGATTCCCTGAATCTTGAGAGAAGTCCTATGACACAGACATCCCATTCAGGGCAAAACTCACCAGTCTCTTATTCTCTGCACATTGACCGGTTGTGGGTCTCTGTGTTAACTGACATCTATTGTAAAGGAAGCTGATCTATGAGTATAGCAATAAATCATTAGGAATAGTTTGTTAATATGTTCATTTAGCAGAATAGTAATATGTTTTCACCTAGGGGTCATAACTTAACTAGTCACAGGTTCCTGGCTTCATTGACAATATTAAGTATGGGTTCCATTTCATGGAATAGGCCTTAAATCATAATTTAAAAATTGGTTGGTTACCCCCATAATTTTATGCCAGTATTACACCAGTAGGCATAACTTGGCAGGCAGGTCATTATTTTAGCTTGTATGGTTCATGGATGGGTATGACTGATTATTACTGTTCTCCTCTGGTAGCGTGCATAACACCTTTCAGCACTTTTGAAAGCTAGCCAGCAGGGATGAAGGATCAAGTTAAGTACCAGCTTGATTTCTTCATGTTCTACAACTCAAGTATNTGATATCTTCAGCAACAGGGTCTTCTCTTCAAATAGTGGAGAGTAACCAATAGCTTGTAATGTTTGGGTAGTCTGTGGGACCCCATTGGTCAAAAACTCAAAAAGTGGTAACCGATTCTTGATATTGAGTATTTTATTTGGTGGTGTATAGTGTCTAGCTGGGATATTGTTCTTCTTATTTATAGGGTAATCCAATTTAAATTGAATACATACATATTTAACTAAATTAAACTACTACACATATATTTATGTATATTAGAATATATCTAAGGCGGTTTCTACAGTAATAGGTTTCCATATGGCTTTTCTAAAAGGCTTTTAATGTTTGTTAATTTTCCCTGTATTCCTTTATCTGCCCTTCCCTCCTATACCATACTTCGTTTAATCCTTCTTTTTCATTCTCCCATTTCCCCATCATAACACTATATCTTATTTTGGGAGGGTATTTTTTTATTATTATTAAAAAGATCTTCCACTCCTTTTACATACCAACCTCAGATCCCCCTCTCC
>LZPO01008242.1:89063-100492 GCA_001675575.1 Neotoma lepida | reverse complement strand
TTTTTTTATGATATTCTGTGTTTGTTTCTGTCTGTGAGCTCACAGTTTGGCAAGGGCTTTGCAAGCTGGCCAGAATCTGTTGGTTTCTGTCAATGTGTAAGTCACCTCTACACTACTGTGACTGAAACACATGCCAGAAGTGACTTAAAAGAAGGGAGATTTATTTGGGCTCATGGTCTGAGGAGGCTCAGTTTGTGTACTTGGGCACAACATCATGGAGGCAGCAGTGTATGGAAGAAAACTGCTCACCTCATAGTGGACGGGAGTCAAAGCTAAAACAGGAAGGAGCTACAGCAAGATGCAGCCCCAAAGACATGCTTCCAGTGATCCACTTCNTCTAACTGGCCCCTACATCCTGCTTTTCCCCGCCTCCCCCAAATGCCGGCATGTTTTGAATCCATCAAGGGATTAATCTATTGATTAGGTCAGTCTTTATGATCTGATCTCTAGAAACAGCCTCACAGACACACCCAGAGGCATGCTCTGCCAATCCCTGAGGCACACTCCTCAATCAAATCCAGCTGACAATCAATGCCACCTGCCACAGCTGAATTCCTCCATCTGTCCAAATGGGAGAGTCTTGTTNGATTCTCCCTAAGCCTGTGTTTTCAGCACCTCGGACAGCACCAGGCTTCTCTTTGTTCTGTGACCCTCACCTGTGAAAGACATTTCATAACTGAGAGGTGAGCTTTCCTTTCCTTTAGCCTACTTTCGTGGCAGCCCTGAAATTTGGGTCGGTAGCTTCCATTTTTCCTTCTTACCATTTGATGATACAGAAATCAAAGGAACATGCCGTACGTGAGCCATTTCTCTGCACTTCCCTCCTGTGCTTGACAGAAAATAATGATCATGTTCACTACATCAATTTGGGGTTTAAAGTCATGGGGCAACCCAAAGAGCACCTGGTTTATAATTTAGCTTTCCCTCACCTAACATTTGGACTTAGTTTTATGGCAGGGAATATCTGAAGAGATTTTTCATTTTTCTTAGTTTGAAACGAAATTTAGGGTCATTTCCAATGTCATCTTATTAAAATAGCAGCTGAAGAGGCTTTGAAGCAATGCCAAATGCAGTGAGTTCCCCAAGTAGTGAGGCTTTTTCTCCAGCAGGAACCGATAGCTTCTCCTCTCCCCTTTGCCCCAAGCAGCATGAAAGCTTGCTTTGTAACCTGTCTCATCTCAGAGCCTGAGAGCCCATAGCACAGGCCCAGGCTGGAACTCTCAGGCCAGCAGTGAGATTCTGCTTCCCTTTCCACTCCAGATACCTGAGCAGGAGTGGGGGAGGGGTGAGAAGGACAGGAGAGCCACAGCCCTCATCCAACCCCCAAGCCCAGCTTCCACATGATGTCCACTGCCAGGACTCCCTTCTCTCCTGTCATCTTAGACTCGCTGTTGTTCTGGGACTGTGAACTGTCGCAAATGAACATTTCGAAGGGGTAAGTGTATGGTACCACTGAGCCCCACCTCTCCCTGACTTGCATTTCTGCTTCCTCTTAACACTGAGGTTCTGACTATCCAGAAGCTGATAAAAGTCAGGAGGAAGGAGATGGGACCAAGGAGCTCAGGGAAGACTCCATCGAATGGAGAAGTCTGTAACTGGCCCAAAATTCTATCAATGTTAAGGTTGATGGCACCACGACAGGAGTCAACCACAGAAGGTTCAAGCCCAGTGTGAGGCCATATTACCTCTGTGGAGATGGCTTCTACAGTCACCAAAGCTCTGTCATGGGTGAAGATGAACCTGTTTGGTTTTCATCTCCTGAGTCAAAGAGGGCCACTCTGCAGCCTCTCTTCTTATGATGNTGACCCAGTGTGATNCTCTTCGTGAGGGACACATACACACAGCAGGCACCTGTGTGCTTCCATGCTCTGGGTGCTAGCCTGATGTTAGATCCAGAACTCACCACGATTATCACAAGTGACAGACACTGCTGTCACTGCTGCTGCATTCACACATTTAGGGAAATCAGGGCTGCTCATGCCTTGATAACAGGATCACCCTATCACACACATAGCTCATTAAAACCACAAGGGTTTAATGTGAAGTCCTGACACCTCTTGGGACTAACCAGATCTTCTTGAGTTCAAGCTGCCAAGTGACTGTTGTGGGTTCTGTGATCTGGCCTCTTCTGCTTTGTAAAGATACTGAGCAAACAGGAGCTGTTCCCCTTATTAATTATGTGTCAGTCATTTGAAAACCAGCCAACCATTCACTTAGTTTCTCTGTCATTTTGCAAGAACAGCTTCTGGCTTCCTCCTTCCAGCTCTGCAGGTGGCCCAGGCTGCTTTCAAAATGACAGAGAAGAAGGAATGTGAAGGCCCACCCTGGCAAAGGAACCTCACACAATTGTTAGTTATCGCATAAAAATATAGAGGGATAGTTGCTGGAATGAGCTCACACAAAACGACTTTAACAACAGAGGGGCTGAGTGGGAAAAATGATATTTTCTATAGTAGTGTTCAGACTCCACTACTGTCAGGAAATGCGCCCAGTCAGCATAACTGCTCTCACCTTCCAGATTAATAAGAAGGATTTTCCTCATTTTTCTGACTGTGCAGCTCACAGCCAAATGTGCCCAGATCTGAGGNCAGTTTCTTTGTCCCCAAGAAGGAAGAAGATGGTGGCAGCCTTCCCTGCTTAGTGTCTGAATCTCTGTATTCGATCCTGCTGCTGATGGGCCCATCTGTCACTTTGTTTCTACAAGACAAAAAGTTCCACTGCTGAGGGTGTGACAGAGAGACAGGACTAGACAGATGCTCCTAATGCCTTTGTTTGTCTTTCCTCATCCTCAGTTTTTTTTTTCCTGTGGTGTAGAGAGGAGCAGCGGGCTTCCCCCTTTTCCCAGGGCCTGCCTGCAGCCCTTGGGCCTGGGCAAGCATGGAGCTGGTGCATGGCTCACCCTGCCCCAAAGGAAGGCTTGCAAGGGAGAACTGATGCCCCAATATAAGATGAAAACATTTGGTAAACATGCCTTGTGCCACAAGGGGGCCCCAAATTTGAGGGTTCTTTTCTTTTGTGTTCCGTCACATGATGGCTTCATGTCTCATAACAGAATTGCTTGAGACAGTTTCCGCTGGAAATTTTCAAACAAAACAGCTTCCTTCATTTCCAAAGGACTTTTCTGCATGCCGTGAATAGGACACCAGCAGGATTTACCTACCTGTCACAGGAGTGGCCCCCACAGCACAGGATCTTCTAGCAGGCAGGCTGGACACATGGGTGTTTCTGGCTTNGGCATCCTTTCCCTCTGAGGGAAGCTTCCTCCTACCTCAGCAGTTTTATTTCTTCAGGGTACTCAATTGTCTCTTTACAAGGTTTGCACACACAGTAGATTTTCTTTTGAAATTGAGATGAAAAAAACACTTAGAGAAATTCCCCAAAGCAGATAAAGTTCCTTTTGTTAAGTAGTAGTCACATATCGGTGCTCAGGAATCTTGTCAACACATCAGATGGCAAAAATGCCCATGGCCACAGCGGCTGCTCCAATGTCATCACAGAAATTGTACCAGGTTGAGCTTCTACCAATGGACTTCCTGGTCATCTCACCAAGGGGACCATCTTTCCTTGCTGGAGGTGAAGGTGTATGTGCATGTGTGTGTACATGCAAACATGTGGTATATGCTTGTGTTCATGTATATGCACATATATGTTCTCATATGTATGTGTACCTGTAGATGGGTGTGCACACCTGTATGTATACATTTACATGCTTGTGAACATTTATTTGTGGTTCTCACAGGTGTATGTGCATATGCATAAATGTCTGTTGTGTTGCACATATATTTATGCATGTGTGTCTGTATGTTTTTGTGTTGTGTGTGTATCCATGCACAAGCATGTATGTGTTGGCATGTTCCAGTGGGGAAGGGTGTTGGTAGATGGACCAAGCATTCTGAGGACTAGCTCCTTGAAGACAAGGGCTGAGTGTGTTAGCCAAGGTGTCTAAAGTTTAGCACACCATGCACTTTCAGCTAATAATGTATGAATGATAGAGGATCTGGGTCAGAACTGNGTTCAGCAGCACAGGACCAGGCAGAAGCTTAGTGTGAAGGGAAGGACTGAAAAGAAGGGTCAGTAGTTACAGCAGACATATCTATCACCACAAGAGTGTTCCTCTAAACTCAGTCCCAGGAGGAAAGTCCTCTCCAGAGCCACCTTATCCCACAGTGACTGCGTAGCCAGGGAAAGGGGTTTGGCCTCCTGGGGTTAGGGGTTATTTGCACTAGGTGAAATAATGCTGATCATGTAAGAACAGTAGGAACAGTCAGACTTCTTCCAACTCTGCTTCTCTGCTCAATAACACCCAGGCAAGACATTGTTCTGAGACACTTGGTTGAACTTCCGAGTCCCTGCAGATGAAAAGGGATGGCTAAAGGAAGGTCTGTCACCAAGTGGCAAGTACAGCTCAAAGAAAATGTAGCAAGCTTTCTTGTTGGACTATCCTTGGACTGCCAGCCTACAAATAATGACTCAGAGACTTATTATTAATTATGAAACTTGGCCTTCACTTAGGCTTTTTCCAAACCAGCTCTTATAACTTAATTAAGCCATATTTTTTATTATNAAAAATTTTTATTCACTTATTTACATACCAATCAAAATCTCTCTCTTCCCTCCTCCCACCTATCCAGCCTCCCCTTCAACCGCCCCCCATTCCCTCCTACAAGAAGGTAAGACCTCCCATGGAGAGCCAGCAGAGCCTGGTACATTTAGTAGAAGCAAGTCCAGGACTTACTCTTCAGTGCTCTGTAGAAGTGGGAGAGCAATATTTTCCTTGCAAAGTGGAGTTGAATTTGAGTTCTGTGCCTTGGCAGCATGGTGTTCTCAAGCTGCTCGATGTTTTCCTGGATGCTTCACTGATGTGTAAATTAAACCATTTCTGCCCTAGCTATTTTTTCCCCTGTGGGTTCACAGAGATTGCTTTATGAAAGCTAGTTCTGCAGAAGAACTTAAAACGTCTTAAGCACTTTACTCCTTGGTTGTTGGGACAATAATGTCTCCTAAGTACGTAAGGCATTCATTGACCCAGCACTATTTCTCCCCACTGCACACTGCCTCAACACACTCTGACACCTTTAACACCTTCTGCATCATTAAGAACCACTTGCCATGGTATTGTGGGGATATGTGTAAAAGGGAGAGGCACCAGTGTTCTGGGGCCCATTCATCCTGAGGAGTAGGAGGTCTCCAAGGCAATTAGGTGGCCCGCAGGTGTTCAGGGACCCTGGCACAAACAAGATATACCACAGGAGTGAGTGAACCAGGTGGTCTGCCTTGCTGGGTAATTGAGACATTTGGAAAAAAAATAGATTTTCAAAACTACTTTGGGGTAGAGGNAAGCACNGACTTGGGGGATTTGGGAGTTGGAACCAGTGAGTTGCTGTACTCCTCTCTCTGAACCTTTCCTTCATTCATAAAGTCAGTGTAGGATTAGTTGGAGGGTGCTGTGAAAGGCCTTGGACAAGTGAAATGCTCATGTCTTCTCCTTACACNTTCTATCACNATGAGTGAACACTGAACATGAGGGAAGCAGCAACTACACCAAACCCACACNCCCAGCTTTGCCACGCTCCTCAGCACTGGGCACTGAAGCTTAGCCTTCAGAGACAAATAAACAAACAAAAAAATCCAGCCANCTCTGCCCCACTCCAAAGTCTCCTTTGCCAATATACAGACTTAGCAGCCACCTACCTCAGCATCAGGGTTTCCAGACTTGTTTTTTACTGATATACAGTCAGTATATTTTTTTTCTTCTGTTAAACAATACCTTGTGTCATTGTACTTGAGTAAATGATGTGTGTTTATATATAAAAAGACCTACCTGACCAACTTTTGATTTTTCCATGGAATGTCTAGGGTTTTTTTTTTGACAAATAAATCATTGTTTCTTGTAGCATAGACTATGTAAGAGGACTAAGGAGATAGGAGGACTGAGAAGATGGCTCAGTCAATGAAGTGTCTGTGGTACAAGTAACAAGTACAATGACTTTAGTTCAATCCCTAGAGTCCAAAGCCTCCAACCCCAGCCTCGGAGGCACAGAGACATGTGAGTCTTAAGCTTATTGGCCAGCCAGTCTAGCTGAATTGGTGAACTTCGGGTTCAGTGGGAGGCCCTGTCTCAAAAAGCAAAGATGGCGAGCAAGGATAAGGCACCTAACATCAACCTTGGACCTCCACACACATATGTACATATCACACATATACAGAACACCAAACACACACACACACAACACACACACACACACTCACTTACTCACTCACTCACTCACTCACTCACTCACTCACTCACACATACCTCCAGAGCTCAACGCAATACAAAGAAAACAAGTGCCACTCTCAGAGGACATGGTGAGCCAGGACATCCCTGTCCTTTGAGGCCTTCTCTGCTTCTGTTAGCAGAGCAGGCCACTACCAGGTGCCTGTTTAGATTTGCTTATTCTCTCCAGGGTCTGTCTTTCTAGCACACTCTCTAATTGACATCAAGCAGAGCTATTGATTTTGGTGGGTGATGATGTTGCCTTGCTGAGCTGACTTCGTTCATTATGAATGGACAGATAAAAGGCTGATAAATGTGGTAGTGAGGGAGCCACAAAGCTTGTCTCTCCCCACAGAAGCTGGTGTGTCCTTGGGAATCACCACCACTGAAGTTTCTAAGCTTCTGTATACACAAGAACACATTTGTAAACCAATACTCACATGACTCTACCAGAAAGAGTGTCAATAACTACACCCAGGGGTCCATGAGGGGTCAGCAGCTGCCTCCTGGGTCCCCAGACAGACTCATCAGTGCTGGCTGTGTCTCTGAGTCCAGCTAAATTCCTGTTCACTATTCTACCAGGATGTTTATGATTTTCTTCATTCTTCACCTTCTATATACACTTTTAAAATGAATGCATTGTGTAGAATGGCACATAATAAATGTCCATCTTGAATTCCCACAAACTGTGCAGGTCTGTGTAGATGACAGTCAGCCCTCATCAAACTCCCCAAGTCCACTCTGGATCAGTATGGCCTCCATCCAGAGAAGCCACACTGTCACCATGACATCCTGGAGGGCCTGTCTGTTCTTGGAGTCTGATCAAGAGTCACTCGGGGGGCTTGCTGTTTGTCTTCTGATGGTAAGAGCTAAGCTGCTGAGATTAACCCCCACTCTGTATGAGGTCCTGATCCATCCCNGTTAGTGACCATCTGGTGTTTCCACTGAGGTGCATCACTGTCTGTGGCATGTATGTGGCTCTTCTTTGGAGACATACCCAATGGCAGTGCAATGACATTATAGCAGATGCCTGTTGACACACACCTGTGTCTGCATTGGGTCCCTCCACAGCATCTTGTTAGACTGCATGTTGCACCATTTAGTGTAACCGGCACAAAGAAATTAAGAGCTGCCTGACATTTATTCCAACCAACAGTATAGAGGGGCCCAGGTCCCTCTTCTTCAGATTTCTTCAGACCCTCATTATTACCTATTGTGGGNATACCCATTCCTCTAACCACCTCATGTTTCAAGTCAAATCTGTTGAAAAGCACTTTATCCATCTTATAGCATATTCATTTTTAGGGTATGAGAAGATACATTTGGCAAACAGATTCCACCACTAGAAAAATCCCTTATTCCTTTCTGGTCAGTCTTCCTCTGCACCCCTCAGGCTCAGCTGCTTGTCTCTGAGTTAACTCTGCTCTGAAGTCCCATAGGACATGAATGGAAGATGCAGGGACCCTCTTTGTGCCTGGCTTTTTTTGATGAGAAAATACTTTGTTGTTGGTAGTGGTGGTATTGTTTTTTGTTTTTGTTTTTGTCACCCATTTATGCAGACATGTAAAGCAGAATTGAGTGATTGATTGATTGATTAATTGATTGATTGGCTGATTTTTCTGAGTAGCATTTGGTTGTTTAGATACTTCAACATATGTTTATGTTGTTAAAATATATTGACATCTTTTGGGGGTTGTGCTATTAGGTGTGAGATTATTGTGGATGTCCATATGTAAGTCATGTCTGAACACTTTTCTTTGTTCTGGGGTAAATACCAGGAGTGGGTCATACGGCAAGGGTAAGTTGAACTTTATGAGCAGTTGATGGCTAGTTGTTGAAGTTGTTTATTTTTCCATGGGGATTAAAACCAATCATCTTCTCAATTGCTAGACTGCATGTTGCACCATTTAGTGTAACATTTGAAAATTTGAAACATTTGNAAATTTAGTGTAACAGTGAAAATTTGATAGAAATTACAATAAATAGTATGATGATTACTGGGGGAAACGGTATTTGGCTATATTAAATCTTCAGCATTGTTGTTCAAGTAAAAATCTGAATTTCAAGTTGCTGGAAACCATATNGAGAACAAATTTAAAATTTAAGCAGCTATAGAAATGCAACGTTTTAATGCTCTTGGTATTAATAAACACATGATGGCCATTTCTCATCTACACACTTCTGAGTGGTTCCCTGATCTGTTTCACACTGGGAAGTGTGAGGGTNCTGCTNAGCCGCAGCAGAGGNTGCTGGGATGTACCACCCAGTCATTTCCTAAACGACACCCTTGTGTTAGTCGACTTTCATCCCCTAATAAGATATCAGAAATGTGAGCTATCAGGAAGATTTGTTTGGGTGCACAGGCCGTGATCAGACAAACATACACGCTGTTTGCTGGCCTCTGGTTAGAGTTGNCAAATCATGGTCGGTGGGTGTGGAGGAGGGGAACATTCACTTCGTGGTGAGAAGCAGATGAGGTTAGGTGAGCCAACATCCAACTGTCTCCTTCAAGGTCACATGCCAATGACCTAAAGACCTCCTTCTAGATCTAGAAGACGACTCACCAGATAAAGACAACTAATCCCAAGCCTGATGACCTGAGTTTTATCTCCATGGAAGGGAAGAATTGACTTTCGAAAGTTGTCCTCTGACTCCCATGCATGCAATTTCACACACACACACACACACACACACACACACACACACATACACACAAATAAATGAAAATGAAAAGAAATAGCCTACTAGCCCCAACCCTTGAAGTTCTACTTCTTTTCAATAACACCACACTGGGGATCAAGCCCATAGGGGACATTCTGAATTAAAAATATGGCATACTTTCCTCAGGAGCTATGACAGGTGCTTCCTTGGGAACTGTGCTTGGCTATGGAGTCNGTTTGCTAGGACAAGAGTATTCCCTGGAAAGCACTGATCCACCTGCAGTGCAGAGGCTCTGGCTGCTGCCACAGGTTAGGACATTCTAAAACAGTGTTCTCAACCTGTGGGTCGGTATCACATACCAGATATTCTGCATATCATATATTTACATTACCATTCATAACAGTAGCAAAATTACAGTTATGAAGTAGCAATGAAATAATTTTATGGTTGGGGGGTCACCACAGCATGAGGAACTGTATTAAAGGGTCACAGCATCAGGAAGGTTGAGAACCACTGCTCTAGAACATCTCGTCTTGGNTTTTAATCTCCATCAGTCTCTACTGCCTGGTCCTCCTGGATACTCTCTAGTCAGCTTCTTCAATCCTTGTTTCCTCCCCAGGGAGGAGGCTGGCTCTGAGATGGGACCTGGATGGCAATTTAGGGGCATGATGACTAGTGGTCCATGAAGCAAGGTAGCTCCTGNCATGCAGTAAGGNTAAAGCAGTTGTCCCAAGGCAGGCCTGTGAGCAGCCAGGCTCCCTTTGGGAGGGTTACTCCATCTCTGAGCCCTCTGGTANCATCTAGGTACCCTGTCCCTACTTTACTGTCTCCATGCAAAGCCTGTCTCTGAGAGCTCNCTTCTCAGGAGCCAGGCATAAACTCAGCGCTTTACAGTGTGGTTATTATTTGCATAGAATAATATCTCATTCTATTTCTTTTTGCATTGCAGCTAAAATTGATATGAAACTGTTTTTTTCAAAAGTGTATTTTCTGCAACAATTGGCCCAAGGGATGCATTAAAGGAAAGAAGTACTCCGTGACCACCTAAATCTGGAGAATGTGTATAGACTCTGCCTTTCCCTCAGGAGTCCAGCACGCCTGTTAGTCATTACAAGCTCCCAAGAATTTGGCCATGGAAGAAGTTATTTACTATTTGTTTTTACTCAGTGTTTCCAAAGTTTAATTAAATCTGCCACATGCATTGCCTAGCACCCTTGGACTGTGGTGCAGTGGGACTTCCTCAAAGCCCTTGCAAGAACTTGCTGTAACCACATGCCCANTGCACGGGGATGAAAGAGAGAGACATATTNTGTGAACATGCTGTCACATGATTATGGTTTCCCCAGGGCTTCATGGTGACATCTACACCATTATTGTATGACCCCCTTTGTCTGAGNTGACACCAGGCAGCAGAGATCTCCTCTTTTCCTGTCAGCAGAGGACAAGGCTTCTCTGGTCCCAGAAGTCCCTTCTCTTCAGGCTTTGCATGAGGACCAAGCCATGAAGAGACACCAGTGACAGAGAAGAAGGCAGAGTTCACTCAGGACCATCACAACTGTCACAGGGCCATCACAGTAGGTTTTTGCCGAGGGTGTGTGTGTGTGTGTGTGTGTGTGTGTGTGTGTGTGTGAGAGAGAGAGAGAGAGAGAGAGAGAGGGCTTGACATCTTGCAGGGGCATAATGATTATAGGCAGAGGCAGGATGAAGTTCAGTGGACAGATAGTTAAAATGGGAAACATCTGAAACAGGACTAATGGAAATCTGGGTAATGGGTAATCAGACCTCACCTGGGGACCAAAAGGGATGAGGATTTTGATTGGATATCAGAATTAGGGGACTGCTAAACTGACTCAGGGTTCTTATTGATGACTGAATTTTACATGTGTACAGATGGACCTANAAGATTTGAGACTACTTCTGAGGGCCAGAGAATCAGAGCTTCCTTAGTATTCCCTGTCAGTAAAACTCATTGGCTATGATAAGAAGACAATAGTCACAGGGGTCATACATGACAGAGCCCTTCTCTAGAGACCAGCACTGTCCCTTCTAAACCAACCTTGATTTCNGACATCACAGAGCTGGTCTCCTAACTCTTCTTCAACACTAGTCCCCACTGTGGCTCATCCACAGAGGAGACCGAGTCCTCTGCAGCCATTTCCTAGCCAAAGGGAGGGGGCAAATCCACCACTTCACTAAGTTTCATTGGAAGCCCATTTCAATTTTCTATTTTTTTCTCCTCAAATACATGTTAATATCCCAAGAAGCCTGGGATCCAAAAGCAGCTATTTGCAGTTGGGTGTGCTCCCTGGGTGTCTAGGAGCTTGAGGCTTCTCTATGCCAGGAAGGATATGAGTGGGTCTCCAGGGAGTCACTTATATCCAGTGAGCTGGCCTGGCTCCAGGATACTAGACATTTAGAGTGGCAGTTGGGATCCAGATGTGATACCTGTGGGTTTTTTAGAGGAAAGAGGTTTTCCTCAGAGCTGGTCACTCCTAGAAGCTGACACAAAACA
>LZPO01008242.1:61182-81245 GCA_001675575.1 Neotoma lepida | reverse complement strand
CAGCGTCCTCAAGGTGGGCCACTGTCACTGTCTTCTCTTACCTTCGGCTTAGCTTGGAGCTCAGGCCACCTCTCTTGAGTCTTCCAGCTTCCCACTGAGGAACCCAGGCTTCTCTTTGTCTGAGCTCACATGACAAACACCCTATAGTAAATCTTTCTATATAGATGGAGAGAAGTAAATATGCAAGGAGGCAGGTGGACAAAGGATTTATTTTTTTATATAAAAACCACTCTTAACAGTCATTCCTCTTACTGATGAAATCAATGATTTCCCTAATGCACAATATTTAAACATTATCTTAAAATATTCATATTTTAACAGTAAAACATTTTATTCATGTTCTGTCTTCTACAGATGGAGTCAATAGAAATAGTTTCGATCTCAAAATTCCGGTTCTGTTTCTATAAACACTGAAAGTCATCACTGAGCAAAANAAGTCTATTAAGAGTTTTAAATGATTCTTAAAGGTAGTGAAATGGGCTCTGCTCACTCNCAGGCAAATCAGACAGCCTCATCCAAATAAAGAATCATGGTTGGCATCTAAATGGCCTTGCTGGATGGCTGAGACTAAAGGAAGCATGTCTGTTGGTCCCTTTTCCATTGCTGACACACATTTTGGAAAACTTTCACTTCATCATCATCTGATATCNGAAGGTTGTCACGAAGCGGTTACCANGAGCTGTGGTCTGACTATTTGGAGGGAATCTCCAGGCATCCAGATACAAGGGATTCCCTGGAAAGGTAGAATGGCTTCCAGTTAGAGGCTCTTCCAGAGCTGTCCTTACAGGGGCCTGACATATTTCCTTTCACAGGAGGCGCCCTCACACTCCTCTCATCTCCCATTAAAAGAGGTTTGTCTTTTGTTTTTGTTTTGTTTTGCAGCAAATGGAGACTATTACAGAGATGGACAACTGGTGAAAATGCAGAGACCGAGTGTCTATGGGGTTCCCCTTGAGTTCAGAGGAGGCTGGACTTTTGAACGGCTTTGAGATTATTAAAAAACTATGGGACTTCTGAAGTAAGNATGANTGTGTTTTGCATTATGAGATGGCTAGGAGCTTTTGGGAGGCAAGGCATGGAATTGTTTGAATCTGAAGTGTCCACATCATAAGCTCNTGTTTTTATTATTTAGTCTCCAGCTTCTAGAGCTATTTAGAAAGCTGTGAAGTCTTTAGGAAAAGGGGCATGCCTGGCAAAACTAAGNCACCATGGGTGGNTCTTTGAGGGTCACAGCTGCCTACAGTTCCAATCTGCTTTCTCTGCTTCTTGCCCACCGCCATGTGAGGCATCTTTGCCACACAATCTTCGAGAAAGGAACTAAGATGTTCCTGCCATGTCTTTCCTGGCAAAATGGACACAAGTCCTAAAACCAGGAGCCTGCCTCAGCCTTTCCNTCTGTGTCCTAGTTTGCTTCTTATGGTTGTGATAAACGCCATGACCAAAACCAACCTGAGGGANGAAAGGGCTTATTTGGCTTACACTTCCATTCCACAGTCCATCATGATGAGAAGTCAGGGCAGGAACCTGGAGGCAGGAACTGAAGCAGAGGCCATAGATGAACACTGTTTGCTGGCTTGTTCCCTGGCTCACAGTTGGTCAGCCATCTTTCTTAAACCTCTCAGGACCACGTGGAGGTGACATTGCCCACAGTGGGCTGGGCCCTCCTACATCACATCAAAAGTCAGGAAAATGCCCCCAAAGCCTTGCCTACAGGCCAGTCTAATGGAGGTGTTTTCTCAATTGACGACCTCTCTTCCCGGATATCTGGGTTACATCATGCTGACAAAGACCCAGCCAGCACACTTCCTTCTGTCAGGTACTTTGGTCACTGTAACACCAAAGTGACAGAGACAATAACCAGCCATACTAATACCTCAGGGTCTAAGGGNGTTTAGAATCAGGAAAGTCCCACACATCCTGGGTCAGTCCCACTTAGGCAAAGATTCCTCATGCAGGGGAACAGGATGTGAAGAAGCAGAGGGGATAGATGTCTGTCCCTCCTTCAAGACATAAGTACACTTACCAGCTGCATAAGCCATCCTTTCTTGTGGGTCATCCATGGTGACCTATGAACTTCTTCAGCTTATTTAATGAGTTGGAAAACTGAGGTTTGGGGTTATAAGTTTGGCCTGGGACAGAACTGTCTGACCTCAAAGTGTTCATTCTCTACCTCCTCATTCATCAGCTCCTTTCAAAAGACTTCAGGTCCTAATCTGCCATGACATCCACCCAACCCCACTGTGGTGGCCACCATTTGAAAGGACTTACCCCTATGTGTGTCTGTGGATGAGTTGTGTGTGTGTGTGCTGCTGTGTGTGTCTGTGGGTGAGTTGTGTGTGTGTGTGCTGCTGTGTGTGTCTGTGGGTGAGTTGTGTGTGTGTGTGTGTGTGTGCTGGATAGTAGTTAACTCCCTGAGAACCCCTACTGCTCCTCATCTTCTTTTATAGTGAGCACTCTTTGGCCTGATTCCCTACCACCAAAAACAAAGGCAAACTGGTTCCCTCCAGAACTCGCTTGCATCATCTGTATTTTCTGTCCAGACTCAGAGCTGGATCCTTCAATTACTCAGCTCTGCAGGCTTGGGCTTGAGATGCCTGGACGCATCTCATTAGGTCTCCCTGGGATATCTAAGACCTCTGCCACTGAGACTGGGTGTCCATGGCACCAACAGGATCCTTCTGCTGAAAAGCAGGCAATTTGACTATGAGGTATGTTGCATATGTGGGGGAATAGTCAGATATAAATAAACACAGGGGAAGGAAAGGCACACACATTGAAAGCTTAGAAAAATGTATAGCTATTAGGAGATTTTGGAAAATTGGTTGTATCTGTTTAGTAATCTCTGAGGTAGCTGCAGAGAAGGATGCAGCTCCAGCTGCCTGCAGCTAATGTTATTCATTGCAGCCCTTATCAGCCCCCAGCCAGCATGCATAAGTTTCTCTTCCATGCTAACCTAAGAAGGGAGATTCCTAACCCCGAGGGACCCCATGGAAGAGGGGAGTAGAGGACTTTAATTGATGAGTGGAGAGCTGGGAGCATTACTGAGGCNGTGTCATCCNGGATCCTAATTGGGAGACTGTCTGTAAAAAGTAATCCATGCTAGAGGCAACTAATGCAAAATATTTTAAGTGAGAAACTTTGCATAACGACATGCTTTGGCAGCTGGTTTCTGGCCGAATGTTCTGTCTGCAGTGTCACTCCACTCTCTACAGGAGCTGTGTGCCCTGGGGCAGGTCCCAGCTGACTGAAACTCCCATCCTGGGTGGCCAGCCTCAGCCCAGGAGGGTGCACGGGGCAATTCCTTTTCACCTTGCTGACACTTTAAATAGTCCATGTGGCCAAATAGAGCACACACATGTAGTCATATACATGACCACACATATACAAGAAACCATGTATATACATGTAGATATAAACATATGCACATACACAAGTGGATACACACAACCAAACACACTCAGCTATAGACACACGTACACACAGTGTATCTATACCCACTCATGTGTATGTATATTTAAGTGCATACCCATACANGAATACACATACTTACATTTAGAAATGCAGCCACTTTTACACCCACAAACATTTTTTATGTACACATACACACATGCATATACATATAGACACAAATGAACATACNCATACATACAGATATACATACTAACAAACATACCTTCAGATATACACATACATATATATTCATGTACATTTACACACATGCACATGCCTGAATATACACACATCACATACACACATACAATCTCTTTTCAAGGTTATAAGTCCCGGTGACACAGATTGCTTCATATAAAATAGGATTNGGGGCCCATAAATAACAATAAATTCTTATCTCATTTGTCTTTCAACAATGAGTGATAAAAAAAGTGTTACTCTCTCCACTACAGCTTAAAGTAAACCTTGGAGCCTCTCCTGTGTTGCTAGACTTGGGAACTCTGTCTGCCTGTCCAAGGACCTGAGGAGATTGGAGGCTAATTGGCTCAGCTCTGCGTGTTCCCGGCCTGACTGGATTTACCATGGTTTTCTTCACTCTGCATGTCTGTGGGGCAGACACAATTAGGAAAGGCTGTCACATCCATGATGACCTCATCAATCCCAGGGAGAGAGGCCCTTCTGTTCCTTTGGGATAAGAGCCTGGTACAGGGATGTCACAGCCCCTTGCCCTGGCAGTACCCGCAGTCCCTTGCCATTCTCCANNTCTTCCTGGAAGGCTGTTATCTCCTCCACTTCTCTCCTTCTGTCTCCTTCATTTAGTCTCAACACCTCTCTTAGAAAAATCTTGTGAGGATGTGTGGGCTCTTATACTCCCCCAAATCTTCTCCTGGTAGAACTCCCTGGTTGCCATGCTATTTCTACCCCCACCCCATCCTCTCTAGCTGTTTCTCCTGTAGCCAGACACTGTCCCTGTGTGCTATCTGTCCCATCTACCTCCCAAGCTCTCTACCCCATTCCCCAGTACTGCTCCTGTCTATGNTCAACGATGCTTTCACCATTGACAAACCTCTGATTCTCTGGAGGCTTCAATGACTTAAAAAAAAATACTGGTTTTAGATTCACAGCCAAACTGAGAGAAATGGATATAGATTGGATTTCCCACCTACACTACCCTGGCTGCACACANATACCACCACCACNACCACCATCATCAATATACACACTATAGTTGTGCATNTGTTACTGTTTCACCCCAAGTCCCTAATCTGCATTGGGTTTTTGTTTGGTGTGCATGCAGTCTATGGGTTTTGATGAATGTCCAATGGCTTNGGCTGCCTTTACCAGATCTCATAGAAGAACATCATGCCCAAAANTCACTGTACTCTAGCCCCTGGAATTGATNGCTTTTCTTGCCACTGCTACACCTATGACTTCCTTAGACTATCTTGGTGTTGAAATCNCAGTGTGCAGGCAGCCTGTTCACGATGGTTTTCTTACAGCTTCCCTCGTGTGTGTCCTTGCCTCACCAGCTCCCTCCCATCTGTCAGCATGTGTGTTCTGTCTGGATGTGCAGCTTATTGACCCATCAGCTACTGGAGAACACCCTGGTGGCTACAGGTTTAGGCAATTATAGATAAAGTTGTACAGGGCTTTGTGTAGATGTCAGTACCAACCTTCCCTACACTTCCAATAGCCAAAAATCAACACTATAGAAATGGTCCCTGCACCTTATGAGGATGAGAACAAGAGGTCTGAGGAACATCCCCAATACTGCCACACATCTGCATAAGGGCAGAACTGTCAGGGGCCTGGACTCAGCCACCAGAACACCTACCTATGTGCTTTGGAGTAACAATGCTAAAAAGGCTGGTTTGCAAAAGCTTGGAGTGAGTGAGAGGGTCCTAACAGTGCAGGTAAGTGAGGGCCACCTGGGCATGTGACAAAGCCTTGGACCTTATCCAGAAACCCTGTAATGCTCTCAGAGTCCCACATGAATTTTATCACTAGCTACTATGACTTCCATCACTTTAGACTACTTGACGACTCTAAAGGTTAAGGGCTTGTGGAAAGTTCTAGAAGTTTTGGGGCCACACCCAATTGCAGCAGCCTATTGGTTGGATTACAAAATGCCTCCAACTTCTTCCATATTACCTATCTTTTATCTCATTTACTGGGCACTCTCATATGACATGGGACTTGTTTGGGAGAATATAAATTAAGCAGGTGTGGATATGAGGGGTGGTGTGCTCACTATGCTGTACTTGGGGTTATTTCTCTACAACTACCAGTGTCCTTTGACACCATTGGCCTCTTAAAAGTCTCTCAGGCATTACAATCTCTCTGGTTTTTCAGCTAGTCATTTTCCTTATGGTGTCTTCGATCTGTCAGCAAGGATAGGTACTTGGCATGTTATGGGGCCAGCAGCCAAATAACATTTAACCCACTGGCAATCACACAGGAGCAAGGAGGTAGCAGGTCGGGCCACCTGCTCTCTACTCTTGGTGTCACCAAGATCTCCAGGTGCAGAGGCAGCAGACAGGATCAATTAGGAAATGGTGATTGGAGCCGAATGTGAGAATGTGATTAATTATATAATTTGAGTGTTTGGGGTTTTAATTACACAAAAATCACATCATATACCCAGGGCATTGGAAGGGTCNCCAACAAAAGGTTTCCAAGTAGAACAGCCATTCAGCAATTTTCCTGTCTGCATCGTCTCCCTTGTAGCATGCTTAATGCACCCCCCATGTCACACAAACCTCTATGACCTGCAGGTGCAGAGGCCACACTCACCTGCTTCTGAGAAAGTATGGATACCCGTTCCCACAACCAAGTAGAAAGTAGTGAGTGCAACTCTCANCCTAGGAAGTGTCCCTGTGTGTCCTGTGCTATCCTTGCTGTTGCTGGGGGAATGGCAGTGGTGTCCCCATCTTCATGGAGCTGGAGTTGGGTTGATATAGGGTAATATGCCATTGCATTTTCACTGACCTCAGGTTACTCTAACTTCAGCCAGTCATCTTAGTGTCCTACAAAGTGGGCCAGGTTAACTCCATATGATTAGTGTTTGGCACATGTCTTGAAATATTGGATAAATAGGACATTTGTTCTGTGAGAGGTATCTTATTCTTTTGTGTCTCCCCAACATGTCCCCCTGAGTATGATCATTACACAGCCTAGGTTTGCTNCAGCATCCTTGGAGAGCAAGTGTGCCTGGCAATGACTTACTTATGTACTGTCTGGGGTCTCCATGATTGGGTTTCCACTCAGTGCAATGGACCAGCAGTATGCCTGTGCTAGAAGTCTTAGAGCCATCCTCACTTCCACACTACCACTCCTAACACCTAAGAATCCTTGCCAACCCACTGGATTCTAGAATGACCACCTATAGCCCTGACAAGATTGACTCCGTNTTAGCAGAGGNGAAAATAGAGGGTCACCATGTACAGAACAGAGGATGCCAGTATGCAATGCAAAGAGAAGGTCATGAGGCCCAGAGNAGACAGTCATGGTGCCTAGAAGAGAGGATCATTGTCTCCAGAGCAGCAGGTCACAGTTTCCAGAACAATCTGTGATACTGCAGAACTCAGGAAATGCTTATTGATGTAAATGCAGGGTCCTGGTCCTAGGCTGTACCTCAGTGAAGAAAGGAGTTCGGGTGGGCAGCACNCTCACTCTCTCAAGTGCAGAGTGATGTTTTCAGTTCCTGCCCCAACCTGAGTGTGCCCATCCCCCAATCCTGCTGCTGCTATCTCCTGAGTCTAAGCCTGAGAGACACTTAAAGTCTCAGCTTGATCTCACACAGCATCGTGTCTCCTTTAGTTCTCTCTTGTTGGCTTCTTTCTANCCACCCAGACTTCTAACCACCGCTTTGCTGGGCTTCCTCAGTCCTTGACTCCCAGATTTGACTCCCATTTGCAGCAGATGTTATCTTGGGTCTCATGAGTCTGGGTGCCCACCTTGGCCTCAGAGTTCTAAATCTGGTACCCATGGCCGNCATCCACATGTGAGACTCGGGTCAGCTGATGAGTCTTAGGCATCGGTATTTTCATATTTCTATTACATTTCCACCACCCCTACAGTACTTGTGAAAGGCTGCACCAGAGTTGACAGCAAAGAATGCTGCTTCTATCCTANAATGACGAAACCCTCAGATATAAAACTTGATTTTTCCAATGTCTGTTGCCACTGCTCAGGGATCTTGGAGTTCAGTCTTTCTTAAAGGCACAGAGATAAATATTAGCAACTTGAATCATTGTCTAAGTGTGCAGGTGAGAGGAGTCTCAAGACCACCTCTGAGCTGCATTTGAATTCTCAGCATNCACAAGAGTTTCCTAGGTACAGATAGAACAAGTGCAGAGGCTTTATCAACCTAATTATATGTGCATTGCTCTTTCAAATATGATGCTCAGCTTGCAGTAAGGGATATGGGGCTGTTGTCTCAATGATGTTTGCTGATGTGGCTTTATAGAAAAACAACATTCATAAATAATAATCACCAACTTTGTTGATTTTCTTGCATCTTAATAAATTAAAGGAAGTCATTGACAACCCCATCGATTTGTACTTCAAGTCATATTTTCAAGATAGCAGGCCAGCGTCGATTTCACTCCTGCTCCTAGGTTCACCCGTCTGTAGCACACCTATTCACTTTGCTGTTTTCACAGGGAGAAATGAAGCCATTAGCTCCCTGTGATCATAGTCATGATTCACATCCTGCAAATTGCACACTACAACAAGCAGAGACATAAGTATCACTATCCAAAGATTTGAGACAATGGNCATTTATAGACATGTGTACCTTTAGGATAATATAAGGACACATAGCACCCTCTACATCTCAGAACACTCTCTAAATATGATGAATCTTGCAACCTTATCAATAATCACCCTTCCTACAAATTTCCTGTTGTGCCTCAGAGTTCATTTTTAAGAAGTATACATCCAAGACCTGATGGGATTCCTTCTGCGATAAAGCAGTACAGCAGTAATTATAGACAGTTAAGTCTTATAGAATTAGTATTATTCATAAGCACATTGAGTGATAAAGCAAAAAGTGTTAAATACTAACTGCTAGTTCAATCATGGTGTGCCTGGAAGTTTGCTGAGCATAGCACTGCAGTCATTNGCTGGACATTGAGAATGCCTGGGCCATAACACCATGAGTCCCATGGTGGCTGCTGTAGAACCAACCTTNCCATCATGGTGAGGCCTCTGCCTCCCTCCCTGACAGGACTAGGCATATGGAATCAGTGCTNCAAGCTGGCCAAGTCTGCTCATTGACTACCTACCAGACCAGACTCCATTTTCACCCATTTTGATTGCAGCCATGCATGCCTTGAAACTTTTTACTGAAATTTGGGGATTTGACTTTGTCATATGACTTACTCCATTTTCATGTCTAAGGAGAATGCTCTTGGGAAGTGTTTGCAACCTCCTACATGAATACAGAAAGTCTCTGTGCTCGTGCACATACTCAGTCACTCTGCTCTGCCATGTACCTAATTGTCAAAACCTGTTATGTGATCCATTTCAGAGAACATGTAAAATCCAGATCTGAGTCTGAGACAGTCTAATGGCAGCAAAGCACTGTTACTGTCCCCAGGACTCAGCAGCACCATCCTGTCTGTCTTTAAGACCATCTGACTTGTTTCACCATCTCCAAGGTTAAATCTCTCTTCTTGGTCCATACCTCATACACTAACTCAGCCCTGCAGGGTCACCAATTGTCTTGAGTTTGGGCTGTCTGTTCTTCCCCACCAACAGAACCCATGGCTCTCAGAGGGGGTGCCAGCACCCATTTGCAGAATGGGGTGTGTCCAGGCCTAAGAGAGGTGAGGCTTGTGAGAGAGAATGAGAGGACCTCGGCATCTGGGAGCATGTCTGCTTGATCATTTTATAAACTGCTTTCACAGCTTTGAAATTGAAAATTACTAATCCATTGATGCACACAGAAGTTGATTTTCTCGTTTCAGTGATGACAGTGACTGTGAGAGGCCGAGGGTCCCTCAACTGCCTTTCTTCTTGCTGCAGCCAGCTGTTGGAGAGCTATGATTGGATCACGAGGGGAAGGAGGTGCCCATTCGAGGCCATTTCCACGTGTTCATATGGAGCCTTTGGGTGTTTCAAATCCAATTCTTCTCTGATGTTTGGAGCCAAAACAATCCTTTTTAACAATGTAAACACAAAACTNGAGTAACACATGGTCCAGCGAGTGAACTCCAGGTCAGCTTGGAATCAAGACCCTGAGGCTCATCTTTGCTTATTTTTCATTTTTAGAAAACCCAAAATGGTCCCCACAACTCAAGATTCTTAAGGTAACCATGGTTGCAAAGTCTTTTTTCACCATTTGAGATAACATGTTCAAGGGTTCTGTTTATTTAAGATGTGGATAACTTGGAGTGTGGGGGTTGTTTATCAACAAAACACAGAGTGTCTCATCCCAGGGTAAGCTCTGGAGTCCAAAGACTGCATCTGACAGATTCGTTTCACGCTCAGTAGCTAGCCTAGTCAATGAGGTGTCTGGAGATGTAGGCTGAATTAAGTTAATGGGTAGAAAGATGAGGGGATAGATGGCCAGTGGGTGGATGGATGGGTACATGGATGGATGAAGTGGGCAGGTGAATAGATGGAGGAACTTCTAGCATATTAAATGTTCATTCAGGAACCTCAAAGGTCATCTAATTACCTCTAATCAGTTGAGTGGGCTCTATCTTTGGCTCTAAGTTATCAAGTAAAGCATACCATCTCACAGGCTAAGCCTAAAGAGAACTGAAGTGCTGGCCCTTTCCCCACTCTCAGCCTCCTCTCCTGATAAGTATTCATTCTCTGTGCCCCTCTGAAATACTTTAACATGGGAAGAAGTAACACTGTAAGGAATGGAGGATGAGTTCTGAGCCTGATGCTGTAAGAGACAACTAGCTCTTCACTCGGAGACACCCAGAGCACAGAGACTAGCCTGGTCCTTGGGGAATTTCTTGGGAGATAATATGCTATCTCCATGTGCACAACAAACTCAAGAGTTCCACTTGCCAAGTTTTTTGGTTGTTGCAGCTTTCGTTTTCCTGTTTCACTTTGAGGAAGACATCAGAGTGCACACCCATCGAATCATGCATGTTGCCAACACCAGCACCCATCTGTGAAATATCCCCTCTTGGCAGTCTTTGCGGGCAGGAAGACAGTAAAGAAACACTTCTGGTTGCTTGATTATTTTACATGAGCTTTCCTCACTTCGAAATTGAAAATTAATAACCCACTGATGCATGCAGATGACTTTCTGTCTGAATGGCGGCAGTGAGGAGCTAGCCCTCTCAGACTCCTAGAACCATCTCCTTCTCTGGCAGGCTAACAGCCAAGATTGCCCTGGGCCTGTGCCTCAAGCTCAGGAGCTCCACCCTTGTGTCCAAAGGTCACAATAGGAATGACTTTAGAACCACTGCTTTGACACTTGTAGCAAATCCTATACAAATAGAACTTATAAATTCCAAGCTCAGATTTTTGAAGTCCAGTTTGAACTTCTTGAGTTTGAGATTTATAGCCAGTACTTGTAATCTAGAAGTCAATTGACAATAAAATTTTGTTAAGCCCACAGTGGACTTCAGTCCTGTGTCTGTTGACCTCTTTGAAGTGCTCGTTCCATTTGGATGGGTTTTGTCACCTTGCTGAACAGTATTTCAGGGACATTTGTTCTCACGAATGCATTTGACCCTGCAGACAATCCCGGCAGATGAACTCACCTGTGGAGTCACACCATCTTGTCTCTACCATGAAAACTGGCATTATTAAGATGCAAGCATTGTCTCAATGTTGACAAGGTAGCAGAGGCTGCCTTACTAGACATAAATAATACAGTGACCCAAAAGCACAGAAAAGCTTTCCCTCACAGCACACAGGGGGAGGAACCAGAGACCATCTGCCCAGATCATGGGATGGGGAGCTGGTTACTTATAACCTGAGTCATCTCTTCCGTTAACACTCACACTTGAGCATCCTCATTTACCAAATGGCTAACGGGAGGCCTGGTTTTCCCTGTGTGGTAGCATAGGAGGAAGCCAGTTGAAGACCTTGAGAACTGAGCCCTGGGAAAGACACCCTTCTGGGAGGAGGGGACAACCCACTGGAAATGGGACCATTAGAAGCCAGGTAGGCCTGCAAGCTCATTAGGAAGGGAAGCCAGCCTCAACCCAAGCAGAGAGCAGCCTGGAAGGCGTTATTTTCTTGGCCTCAGGAGGAGAAGGGGCCTCAGCAGTGGAAGCAGAAACATGACATTTTGAGACCCCTGGCTAATGAGGCCTTGTAATTCTTTGTGCTTAGATTGCCCTGCAGGGTTCTCTGAGAGAATTGGNCTTCACAATCTCTAGACCTGGAGCCCAGGTTTAGCAGGATGGCTGCCTGTTTGTCAGCTCCTGCCATACGCTTTTCATGTACTGGGATGACTTTTCAAGGGAAAAAAATTGGAGCTTGATGAAGTTGTCAAATGTGTCACATAGTTAGGAAAGGCCCAGCAGTGAAGGCTGCCTTTCCTGCCCTTCAATGCCATGGCTCTGCTCCATGCCCTGCGGTCCAAGTTCTGGCTGGCTGTGGCAAGGTCAAAGCAGAGAAGCCAAAAGGAACTCCCAGAGTTGGATGCTGGGGGAAGGTTGACTGTGACCGCTTACATTTTATGCTGACATTCTAAGGCACAGGTATAATAGCTCTAAAAGTTAACCGGAAATGCTGGTGAAAGTGGGCATAAAGATAAAGCTGATGGGTGGNCAGTGGTAGCGCATACCTTAATCCCAGCACTTGAGAGGCAGAGCCTGGTGGATCTCTGTGAATTCAAGGCCAGCCTGGTCTACAGAGCTAGTTCTAGGACAGCCAGACCACACAAAGAAACCCTGTCTCGAAAAACAAAAACAAAACAAACAAAACGATGAAGTTGTTGTTTCCACGTGAGCACTAACTACTACCTTACAGAGCAGCCTTTGCAGNAGAGCAAATACATAATGTGTGTTCCTGATGAAATCATGGTTAGGGCCTCAGTCAATGCTGCCTCGTGTTTCCNGGGACCCAATTCTCTCCCATTCTTGATTATGTCCACTTATGAGTCTATGGAAGTTTTAAACAGCAGAATAATAGAGTAAGTCATAGCTTATGGCAGTCCCAACCATCCCTGCCTCCACACAGCCAGAGGATCAACAGCTCAGTGTCTCCTGTCATGTAAAGGAGAGAGGTTCTTGTCAAGGCAAAGCATGATGACAGAGGTGCCTGGCTATGCATCCCTCAGGCATCACCTCACTTAATCCTTGCAACAATGTGAGAGCTGTAGGCTGTTCTTGGTCCTAGTTTACAGGTTGAAAGATAGGTACCCAGTAGCAGAGTTGACTCTTCCAGGGGACATCCTTAGTACATGGCAGGTGTGGGCTCTGCCATTGCTACTGTCCTCCTCCGTGTTGGACAGCCTTGAAAAAAGACAGACATCACCATGTGTCTTATATGCAATCTCTGGTTCCCTGCAGGGCTCCCTGGCTCTGCTGCAACCTCTGTGCTGCATGATTCCTATTAACGGTGGGACTTTTCCAGGCAGCTACCTTGTGGCTGCTGAGCTCAGAGGCTTTGCCCATCTGGAATCCAAGATCTACTTGTTTCTGAAGCCTCCCTGGATGAAAGAATACACCGTTTCTCTCCAGTGTCTTTCTTTAGACCTGGAAGGGGGGGACACTTAGCTTTAGTGTGCTAATCCTCGTTGTTGGAGGATGAAGGTAGAGGGAATATTACTCACATCTTTTTCATGGCTGCCACCTCTCTAATGTGACCTTCAGCACAGTACTCTCCATCTCTCCTTCTCTCCAGAAAGTTCAAGGCTCTGCTGCCTAGTCTAGGCCTGGTTCTCCTGTCACCTCATTTCCTCTTGTATATATACAAGAATAACACACTTTCCTATCTGGATTGAAGGTTCTCCCAACATAGACAAACTTCCGAGTGCAAACAGCAGGCTGTTTCCTGAAGCTAAGAGGAAATTCTCAGAGGTAGCCTCTTTGTGCAATATAGAAGAAGCAGTGAGTGTGGGGGACTCTGTGCTGATGGTGACTTGATGGGTCAGTTGTCAGTAGCTGAGTTTCACCCTATGACATCCTAGAGAGCTCAGTCATCTTGCAGAGGACCAGGCACTGATGCATACAAGGTGTGGCAAGGACGCTACCTAGACCAACTGACTAAATGTGAAGCAGGGTTACTCATTACAGCAGGACAAGGGGAAAAGAGTGGGGTGCTAATGATCTTGGAGCACCAAAAGAGACAGTCAAGGAGATACCTTGCACCATGGCAGGGAGACCTGATGGTCACTGAGTAGGGTGGAGAATCTGTATGTAACTTGAGTAGGCCTCAGGTGTGAAGATATCGTCAAGTGGTCCCTGGGTGTGTCTCCAAGGTGTTTCTGGGTAAATCACATCAGAATTCATTCATTCAGATACTAAGTTANTATGGTCTCTCCAGTGAGGGTGGACCTCAATTCATTGAGGGGCTGAGTAGAACTAAAAGATTTACATCCAGAATAAGGGAACTCCCCTCCTGCCTACTGCTTCTGCGTTGGGATATTAGTATCTCCTCTTCTGAGCAGAGTCTACACTGAGCTTGTGACTCTAGGTACTGAGGGATGCAGCAGCCTCTGTATCTTCACAGCCCAGATCATAAAGTAAGTGTGTGTGTGTGTGTGTGTGTGTGTGTGTGTGTGTGTGTGTGCCTATGCACATGTGCATGTATTGGACTGTATGCCTCAAGATGTCCTTATAACGAGTGGCCCTGTGTAAGCACCTTGTTTCTATGACTAGGGCCAACTGAAAATGCTAAATGTTTTCTGAGCATAAGACTCAAAGCTGAAAAGCTCTTTCCTGTAGAAAATTTGTCCTNTCTGCCCAGATTTTAGACTAGTCTAGAAGGGGTGGTCAGGATCCAGAAAGCCTTTGGGAAGGACTTGAGGTTGGGGGTCCTTCAGGATTTTGAGAGGCTAAGGTTCTGGGACATGTGATCTATGGCTGCACCACCAAGAGGCTGGAGCTGGCTCCTTGGGGGTTTTGAATCCCTTGCACTTGGGCTTGTATGAGTCCCAACCTTTCCCCATCTTACTGGACCTCTGATGTCTGTGTGTCCTCTTACACACACCCTGCAGGAATATGGACTGGCAGGGTTTCTGGCTGATCTCTTCACACTCTATGTCAACTCTTTGAAGCTTCTCAGCATGTGTGTGTTTGCTGATCTCTGTAAATCGGGGACAGCTCAGNCACAGATAATTCCTGAATATTGAGTCACTCTTAATATTGATCTCAGCCTACTAATGACTCTCTAAATCCATATCAAACACTCCTGGTGAGGAGTGGACAGGCTGTGAAAGAGATGGCTTGTTCTATTTCCAAGTGGTGCTGAGTGTAGAATGTGGTCCTGTTAACCTGTCAGTGTGGAGTAGNTAGAAGGACAACCAAGAGNGCCCTGCTGCCATATATGGGTACACGAGCCTTTCTTTTTGCTGTTAGAGCAATGAAATTTGTGGAAGACTGTGTCTTGGTAANTACACTTTGGAAAGGTCTCTGGGTTAGCTGCACTGCTATGGAAACCTACTAGGAAGANGTCAAAGCTCNTTGCAGAGACAGCCACAAGCAGGTCACTGGCTAGCTGATGCACAGCNGCTNTTCCTGAGGTCCCAGGAAGACCTGCTTAGCACCTGTGGGTACAACAGGCTAGAGACCTGGAGCCCCTCAGCATGGTCTAGACTCTAGTCCAGGTGTGAGGCTATGCCTGACAAGGCAGAGGGTGGCTTAGAAGAGACCACTGCTGCTTGCATAGAGAGAACACCTCTCAGAGTAGCCTGACAGACCAAAGTGATGGCCATACTCACTTGAACACTTTCAAGCACAGCTTCNGGAAGAGCTTGTGGGCTTTCCCTACCCTGGCGTGGTACCAGACCATTGTGGTCTGAGTGTAGATAGGAGTGTGGAATAGTCCCTAGACCAGCATTTCTCAATCTGTGGGTCATGACCCCTTTGGAGTTGTCAAATGACCATTTCATAGGGCATCACATATCAGACATATCAGATATTTACATTATGATTCATAACAGTAGCAAAATTACAGTTATGAACTAGCAATGAAAATAGTTTTATGGTTTGGGGTCACCACAATGCGAGGAACATTATAGGGTCTCAGCATTAGTCAGGTTGGGGACCACTGCTCTAGACAATCCAGAATGCTCTATTCACCTAGAGACATGGTTTCTGATTAGGTACAGTATGAGTCTGAGAGAGGAAGGTGGCAGCAGGTCCCTGCTGCCAGGGAAGTTCCCAGCCTAAGCTCTTCTGTTCCCTAAATTCCAAGTAGAACCAGGGGAAATGAACAGCAGGAACAAGACCTGTCTCTTATACACATCTAGATGTGTATAAGAGACAGATCTTGAACAACATACTCCTTTCTAGCCGAAGATTAATTTAAAACCTTTCTCCAATCAGTCCCAACACCCTCTCCTGAGCAGCTTCTCAATGGCATCTTGCTGACCATTGTTCAGTCTCCAGAAAGTCTCCTGTTGTCTCCAAATCACCGAATCAAAACAAATGGTTTTCCTTCAGTCTGCAATCCAAGATCTTGAAATTGCTTGACTGAGTTTGGACTGGGAAATTGGCCTCCAACAATCTGTGGCATTTCTGCTTGTAGACAGGGAGGATGCTGGCGCAGGCAATGCAGAGGACAGAGACTGAAACCCTGTGTTCAGGACAGAGAGACATGGCTGCCTGGAGAGCAACCTTTAAGAACCCAAGGATGAAAATGTACCTGTTCAAATCCAAATGCCTTTCCCAACCTGGCTCTTTCTGGTTCCCAGGAAATTGAAGCATCATGCCCACTTTAAAAAGCTAATAACTGCCCGTTCCAGACCCTTCCAGAGCCCACAGAGCAGGCCTGGGCTTAGTGACTCAGAGCTCTGTGCTATTGAGTTGACAAGTTCCATGACTTCTGCAGACACTACAGCCAGCTGAGCAGATGGAGAATGGAGAATGTAGCTCTCTACCCAGGAACCTGCCTNATCAGTGATGGCAGCTNAGGGAGGAGGGCTTCCATGACACTGCTTCACATGTCAAATTTGTCACAAGAGGAAAAAAGTGAAGGGCAAGCCCACTCATCACAGGGTGTGGAGGAAGGAGCCAGAGGTGGGAGAGACNCAGGTCATTAGCAGGTCCCATAACATGGCTCCAGGAACTATGTGCATCTGGGCAGAGCTGCTCTGTCTGCTTTCCTATCAGTGAATCTGCCCTTTACATGGCTCCAGGAACTATGTGCATCTGGGCAGAGCTGCTCTGTCTGCTTTCCTATCAGTGAATCTGCCCTTTGTCTGGCCTATAGAAAGATTGACTCCCATCTCATAGGCTGGACATCCAGGCCAGCTCTGATAGGTAATAATGGTAATGGAACATGGGAACAGGACAGTCACCCACAGAGCATAGCCCAAAAGTTTAGGAAATAGCCTTTCTGGCAGCTTTATCCAATCTCTTACNACAGAGGCTGAACTGGTGTACCAGAGAGCATGGTGACAGGAACCTTGTAGCAATAGATGCACCCCCAGCCAGGGAACTGTCAATCTCACCTCTTATCTTTGTCATTGCCTTCCTGGAACTCCTTGCTTGCATCAGCACTGTCATTTGGTACAAATATACACCAGGAGCTTCCTATTCCCCCAGGCCCACAGGGTTGTCAATTGAGAGAAATGGTTTTATTTCTAAGAAGTTTTGGTGGGGGCTCTGTGCTGGGCCTGGTGTAGCAGTCCATTCACCTCTCAGAAGCAACACAGAACCTGAGTGTCAGACAACATCATGCCAGTTGCTGCTTTGCCCAGAAGTACAGGCTCCATCGCCAGGTAGAGAGGTAGACAGATAAATAGAGACTGTGGCTTCAGAATTGCACATTAATGTGCCTAGCTGTAAATACTAAACAATATTGATGGCTGGCATCTCAATTCAGGTTTTCTTTCTGGAAACTGCAATAAATAACAAGAAAGTATTTTGTACATCAGAAGCTTTATTTGTGAGGAGCATCCAAGCAGATATAAATGCCACTTCTTCAAGTGGCAGGGAGAGAGACATCCCTGCTGGGCAGCCCAGGTGCTGGAGAGATGCAGAGAAGGGAGTGAAGTGGATTTCAAGTGGGAACACAGGGATGTGGGGCAGGTTCCCACACTCTGGGGAAGAGTAAGCCAGAAGATGCTCAGAGTCCAGAATGTCTGGCATGCTCAGCACAGGACCTGGTGGAGAGGAAGGGCCATTGGTGGCTTAGAAACTCCCACTGAGGTCAGAGGATGCTCACTTTGTTCCTGGCACTCACTGAGTACCCAGAATGTCAGATCCGCAGTTACCTGTNCCAGTTCACTCAGTGGCCTCCTCCTGCCCCCTTCTATGGAGTAAACACTTTGAAGAGGTATGTAAGTGAAGCCAGTGCAGGTGAGAATGCACAAGTCTAGCAGAGAAACTGNGTCTCCCTAGTCTGGACCCCACATTGTCCCTTCAGTCATATTCTCTATCCTGGCCAGGCCTCTAGGAGAAAGTGTGCCATCTGTGCTAAAGGCAGTCTGTAGAGGGTCTCAGCTGAAGTCGGTCTCATGCCAGAGCTGAAACCATGTAAGTACAGCCTTTGGTGAAATAGTGACGGACATCAGGGAACTGGTGTTTGCAATTCACACTTGTGCTAGGTGCATGTGCAACCTTAGGACAATACTCATGATGTTACCATCACCCGTGAACTGGTGCAGGAGCATGACAAACTGACCCTAACAGTCCCCATCCGAGGCCTCTACCTCCTACTGTAGACATGGTCTTCCGAAGTCTACTCAAAGTAGTTTATTCTCTCTCCTTAGGCTTTTTCTTAGCAGTTCTGCTTCTTCTGTNTTNCCAGGCAATGAGCTGAAGTGTCTCATTATTCCTAAATGCANAGTCTGCAGCATGTCTGGGGGAGGAAAGGCAGGCCAGAACCTCCTGCAGGTCTCCAACAGCAAGGTCAGTATTATATCCAACAGTAGGCACTAAGAAGTCTGGAAATCCTTATGCCATAAATGAAAGTTATGTAGNGATGGGCAGGCCAAAGCCTCCAAGGTACCCAGTCCATAGTCTCCAGAGGCAAGCATCCCAAATCTGCTGGTGAAGTGCTCACACTAACTACAGAACATTCTGGGAATAATGAGGTTCATCACAGAAAGGTTTAGCCAAGGTGATATTTACTGTGCACAGGCCAGGGGAGAGGGCTGTCTGCAGGCTAGGCAGGGCAGGCTGGTCCTAACACTGTGACTGCTGTGACCCTGATGATTGGGCTTCTCTGTTCTTTCCTCACACCATAGACCATCAGGTCAGACTGCAAGGTTAGAGCCAGTCTTCTCACTGAAACACAAAGGAGATAATAGTCAAGGAGTCAGGTGACTGGTTGAACTCCATGACTTAGGGATAAGGAGAAAGGCAGGGCCCAGGTCAGGTGACCCTATAGCTCTGTGCTCTGGGTATATCTGCCCTGTTTCAGGGCGCATGAGAGATGAGAAGTCTGTCACCCAGTTCCTCTCCTGGTGTTAGGACAACAGCAGCAGCAGGTGGAGGCATTCCTGAGTAGATGACCATGGACAGTCCTTAGGGACCAATCACACATTAGGGTTCTCCCAGAAGTGCTAGATCAAGGGCACCCACTTGGAGAGGAATCAGCATAGGCTGCCTCTGGCAGGTGACAATCTTGGAATGATTTCCNCTAAGGCCACAGCCTCTACATAGAAGCTGTGACTCTGCCTGATGTTCTGCAGTCAGGCCTATTCTCCTACAGAGAAGGGACACTATGTCTTCTCTGTTTGGAGAAGTCAATGAGCTGTTGGTAAGGAGTCATAGCACAGTAGTCAAGTGTGGTCTCCCATTGTAGNAATGGAGGAATATTCCAGAAGCAAAGGAGTGAGTTTTGTGAAGGCAGGAGAGTAGTGTACAAAATGGCCCCACCATGGAGGGGCACCATCTTCATGGGTAAAGTGGGGAGCATGTGCAGAGGAAGCTGGGCAGGTGGGGTGTGAGGAGGCAGTGAGAGGTTGATGCAGGCCCCATACCCTNTTTCCAAGTCTACAGGATCAGCACAGGTCCCACAGCTGCCCTGGGAGCTCCAGGGTGGGGTCACAGGACAGCTCTGTTCCTGAACTTCACTTCTGAGAAGTAAGGTAAGACAGGTTAGCTTTCATGAGAAAATCATGCTGGTCAAAGAGAACGTAGATAGAGGAAAGATGAGGGCACAGATATCCCCAGACACCAGGTCTGCATCCTGCTTCCGTCTGGGCTTTCTGGAAGGCAGGCTTCTCTTGGTGAACTCCCCTAAGCTCTGTAAGCACTCAGATTTGAGCTACAGGAGACAAACATCCTTGATTGAACTCCACTGTCTGAGAATTCTGCACACATGCCAGACTTCCCTCTCAAGTGGGTATGACAGCCAGCTGCACTACGCATGCTCTTGCTTCATTTTAGTGGTTAATACTAAATCAAAGTGGAGTAATAATGAGAAAAAGGTGGCAGGTACATCAATAGATCAATTTGTAATGAGAGCTGCACCGTCTCATTTGAAATAATCCACAATAAAGGGACACTTTAAGT
>LZPO01008242.1:29486-56612 GCA_001675575.1 Neotoma lepida | reverse complement strand
GTGTCCAGTGGATAAATCTAGAAAACTGTGACTCCTTCAGAGTAGACATGATTAGGAGGCGGTCATGGTGCAGAGGATAGTCAGGAGTTTGTGTGGGAATTTGGCTCTTATTTCAGAGTACTGCTGAGGAGGCATCAACTGCTCTTCTCATTACTGGACAGACACCAGCACACAANCCAGAACAGAGAATTCATTTGGTTTACCGTTTCTGAGGCTTCACTCCNCAGTCTCTGGTTCTTATCCTTTGGAGCCCTATTCTGTCTCCTTTCAGGCAGAGTTTCAAGGTGCAGGAGTATGTGCAGGCTGAAGCTACTTATCTCAAGGCAGACAGACAGAAGGGAAGGAACTGGGGACTGCGGATGTCCTTCAAAGAAAATTTTCTAACAATCTACTTCCTCCAATTAGTTTCAAGAACCTTCCAAACTAACACCTGAGCTGGGGATCAAGCATTTATACACAAGCCTTGGGTTGAGCCCAGCGTTCATGGTTAGCATGGTTAGCACAGAGAGAACATCTTTTACTGATGATCACAGATGCTCCAAATCCCCCAGTAGAGATACTGACCATCGGTGCCAAGAGGGCATGGGGCACAAGATCCACAATCAACCCAGACAGCTTTCCTAATATTCATGCAGATGTCACAGCTCTCAGTAAAAGTATTGGCTGGGTTCTATCCACTGGAATGGTCNGTGTCCCCTGACACAGGTGCAGATAGAGAAGGTCACAGGCAAAGGAGGCAGAAGGACTCGGATAATGCCCCTTGAAGTGTACACCCCCAGACCCCAGCTCTGAGTCCCCAACCCCCAGTCCTTTCTTCTCTGTTTCCGCATGCCATGAGATAAGCATGGGGTCTTTTCTTGGGGGTTGTAGATCCCTGGAAAACTCTGAGGGGACACTGGAGAAGGTGCTGAAAGCCCAGAGAACCCAGAGGAACACTGGAGAAGCTTTCAAAAGTGAACCCTAGAAGACACTAGGGTATGTACCAGAAGCCCAGAGAACTCTACAGAATCCTGGAGAGGGACTGAAGAGATGGCCCAGTCCATAAAGCACACCTATGTAAATAAGNTTTGTATAGCAATGTCAACCTNTAGCCCCAGAGCTAGGGGAACAGAGATTTCTGAAGTTCACTGGCCAGAAAGTCTAGCCAAATTAGTGAGCTCCAGGTCCCACTAGAGACCATAGCTCACAAAATGAGGGGGTGAACAATCCCAGAATACACTACATGTTCATGTATACACATGAACATTCACAAATGCAAACATGTATGTACACACAAATGCAGACACATACATATAGAGAGAAAATTCTGGGAAACATTGGAGAGTCTTTGAAATGCNTACAGAACCTTGGCANGCTCTGGAAAGCAGAGAATAGTCAGTCCTGGAGGATGGGGTTTTCAGAGGTCAGCCAGCCACCTCTGGCTGTACCGTTTCCCCTCATAACAGGTTCTGTAACACAGCTCTTCTCCTCAGATGTGGAAACAGTTTGAAAACTATTTCCTTTGTTCACCTTTCCAGAACAATATAATACCTTACAGCAGTGATATGAAGCGTGCCTCCAGGAGTGTGCCCTCCACCCATTCACAAAAGGAGATTACCCTTCGGAGTGTAACCAGTAATGATGAGGTCATTTCAGAAGCGCACTTGGAAAGAGACGGACGAGGTGGTTACATGCGGCCACGGGATTCCTGTTTAAAGGTTCAGCCAGTCCTGCACAGTTCTCGCGGCTTAGCTAGCAAGGAAGAAGGAAGGAAGATGCCGGGGGCTTGAGTGATGAGTGTGTGTGCCTCAAGGAGGGAGAGCGAATTTCATTTTCTCACTTATTATCCTCGACGATATGTCACCAATGGTCTGTGAAGGGAAAAATGGAGAGGAGCACCGTAAATTTTCTCCGTGAGCTAAGAAGATTAAGGAAGAGGCAGTGTGAACTCTTNGCTTGTATTTCTCTTTGAGCTTAAAAAATTAGTTTACTAAGCAAACCTTTTAATATTCCCATTGGCTAAGAAAATGAAGCAANGAAAGAAGAGCCAATGAGTAGATGTGACAGCCAGAAAAAGTCGTCTTAATAACCTAGTTTGGGTAAATGCCCTTAGCATGCTTTTTAAAAACCATAAACATGAGGTATGGCTCCACTCAGATCCATTTTCCAAACGTTCCATCGCCACGGCCTCTAAAAGAGCTTCTGCAAGTGTGTGGGGGAAGGGGGACGCTTGCATTGTAACTAAAGAGGCTGGGTTTTTCTTCTCTGATGTCTGCAGATAGCAGGAGTGACCTTGGAGGGAAGTCTGTCCTCAAACATCTATAAAACAAGGGAAGCATCTGCCTGTCATTCCCCAGGGAGCCTGTGAGCTCCTCAGTGAGTGAGCATCCTTGAGGACACACAAAGGCACAGGAATAAGGCTGGGCATTCCAGTATCACCCCCTTCATGTCCTGGCACCCCAGGCTTCAGTCTAAGGAATAGCTGATTCAGCTGGCCAATAATGGTCTTAGTGGTAGACAGAATCCCCTGTTCATGTAGATGCCAGTAACCACCCATCAGTTCTGTCAAGATTGTCCAGCCTGTGGAATTTGAACTTGAGTCTTAGATTCTTAGATTAGTGGAAAAGGCTGAGGGTTTTTTTTCCTGGTCTTTTGAGACAGGGTTTCTCTGTGTAGCCTTGGCTGTCCTGGAACTCACTCTGTAGACCAGGTTGGCCTTGAACTCATAGAGATCCACCTGCCTTTGCCTCCCAAGTGCTGGGATTAAAGGTGTGCACCATCACTGCCCAGAGGTAGTTATTTTATTGGCTTAAAAATTAGCTAATATGCATTCAGTTTGGGATGTGATGAACACATATGTGTTTGTTAGACACGTGTGGAATGATACTATGTGGTTTTGTGCTGTTAGATTTTCTGTGACTTGTTTGAACCATGAAGTCATCTGCGCAAGTGATAATCAGGAGGGAAATCACGTAGCCAGGACACACTTTTCAAGTGTGCAATNATGGTGTAAGGAAGTCCCAGAATACTTAAGAGGCACCAGGCCTATGTCATTTTACTTCTCAGCATGAGAGATTCTTTAGAAGCCACGAAGACATGGAGTTTGCTATATTAGTTAACACATCATTTTCTAGGAGCTTCCTCCCTGCTCCTCCACATGTATGCCTTGGGTGAGCCGGTCTCTAGCCTCTCTGAAACCCAGTTTCCTATTTGGTAAAATGGTAGTGAAACACCGTATGTGTATTTATATGGTGCCTTATATGATGTCCAAACTCACTTTAGCTGAACCAAAAGACAGTCCATCAGATGACTNAAGAACCTTGTAGAGATCTCCACAAGGAAGAAGTGTGTACATCATNGCCAGGTGTNGCAGCTCACTTGGGAAGCTGAGGAGGAGGGTTGTCCATGAGTTTACAGATCAACCTTGGCTACAGAGTAAGACCCTGTCTAAACAAAAACAAAACAACAATAAAATCATGTAGTAATCTTATGTATCTTCCAAGTGAAATGAGGACAACAAAGGACTTTAAGGCACAGAGGGATGGATCTCATGATGGGTGGTACCCCTCCATGATCTGACTGTCATTCATCTCTTCCTCTCTCCTTACCTTTTACTTTTTTGCTTCCTTTCCTCCTCTTCAGAGCTATTGTTCACATTCCCTCACCCTCTAAAAGACAACACTAGCATGTTTAATGCATCTATGCTTCCTTGATTCTTCTTCTCGTAATGCTCATGTGTTCTTTTGTGTGNTCATTGTAAACTATTTCAATTAAAGTAATGCACACACTATAAATGTACAGTTCAGTGAACTACTGCAAAATAAAAACAGGCATAGCTCATCTCAGGTTAAGAACAATGTCAGCAGCCAGATAACCTTCATGCTACTTTCTGGTGGTCTTCTTAAAGGAAACCACTATCCTGAACCCCAGATCCCTAAGTCATAGATATAGGATGTGTTGTGACCAGCTTCCTCCATTCAGCCTGTCAGATCGATCATACACTGTTTGATGAGTTTGCTAATTTCAGTGCTTCCTTTCATTCCACTGTATGAATATAGCAACCACGTACATCCAGCATAGTGTGGAGAGCCAATGAAATTGCTGTCAGTGTAGAGTGTTTGAATAACACTGCAGGATCCTTCTTATATGGATCTTTTGATGTGTATATACACACACACACACACACACACACACACACACACACACACACACACATTTAGTTGTGCTTATACTCAGAAGGACCACTAGGCTTTTGAATACAAACATCTTCAACCTCAGTAGGTAATTCTAAACAGACTTACACATCACTGTGAAGATCTGTCACACCCCAACACTACTGAAAAGCATCAGTACATTCAGTTCTGCTAAAGTTTTGTACCACCTTTCTTTAGCCAGTATACATTGTCACATCTTAACTGAATTTGGATACAATTTTATTCTTGTTTCTCTGATCATTAACAAAGATGAATGCATCTCATAAAGGAACTTCAGAGTGCATTATCTGGTCACACGTCCATCTTGAGAAGCTCTGTTATGTAATACCCATAAATTGTTGATCAGTGTTTTCGTGGCATACCCTGTACAGCTTATTTTTTTCTTTTACAATTTCTGGACTTTCATATTAAATATAATATCTGTTGAAATGTTGGATTTTATTATTATTTTGCTTATCCTGAATATCTCAACCTTAACTTGAGTTAAAATTTTGCCTTTAGTGGAATAATTGCTTCCACTGGTTGGGTTGGTACCTGCCATTTCTCTATTTGTTTTCTGTCTGGTCCTCTTTTATGTTCGTTTTCTTTCCCTTTGTATCCTTTCCAAGAAAACGTAGTTGGCTCTGGCCCCAGGTTCTGCAGCTGTTAAAGATTAAAAACATAAAACATAAATTGCATCTGCACTGAACATGTAGTGATATGAATTTTTTTACCATTACTCCATGAACAAGAGAGTGTAACTGTAAGCACAGTATTTGCCTTGTGTTTGGTGCTCTTAGCAATTCCAAGAGGATTTTAATTTGCAGGAAGATGCACACAGATTCCAAGTCCACACCATTTCATGTAAGAGATGAACATTCCCAGATGTTCTGGAACTAATCCCATGCAGACACCAAGAGATGTCAGTGTGCTAACGGCTTGATTTTCACCTTCTACTAACCTGGTGCAGTGTTCCCTCCTTGTCCTAGAAATTAGAATAGATGTCATCTACTCCTTATGATCTACCTCCAAACTCTCCTTTGCTTGCTTTCCCAGTAAAGGGATCACTTTACCTCTGTGTATCTCCTCATTGCCTGGTGGTTACCACTGCATGGCACTTTACACTTTAGATTTTAATTTAATACATTGAAAATACCACAGATGACAATATTAACTTCATTTTGGTAACTCATGTTTGTTTACCCTTACTGACAAAATGACTCTTTCCATTCAGCTGAGGTTTTTATTGCATCTTTGCACTTTCCTTTAAGGTCAATTTTTTCTGCCCAAAGAAAAACTCTGCTCCTGATGAGTTCTCCTTCTCTTCCTCTCACCCTCTTTCTGTTCCTCATGAGTCACAGAAATCTTTATTTTATACTCACTGTCAGAGGATACTTGGGCTGGGTATAGAACTCTGTGTTCACGGTCCCCCTTACTTCAATGATGTCACTTCCATTTTGATTTCTGTCACTCATTTCATATTGACAAATTAGCTGCCTTATCATTGTTGTTCCTCTAGACGTTATGTTTCTTTTATGCTTTTAAGATTTCTTGATTCTAGCATGGCTGCTGTAATGAGCCTATTTTTATTCTCATTACATTTTATTTTACCATTATTATTTTGTTTAGCCTCTTTCTGGGTATTATATTTTGTAGCAATTTTTAAACATTTGTAAATTTATGAATATTTTTCAAGTTTAAAGTTACTCTTAAACATTGCTTCTTCAAAGCAAACCACATCTCCTACTTGCTCCCTGAAACCAAACTAACTATTTTAGACCAACTCCCCTCTCTTGGATATTTTTATGAACCTCCCTGATGCCTACCTGTGCCTCAGCTGGGGCCCTTTGATGAATTTGTCTTCCATCCTACTTACCCTGCCTTCAACTGTCTAATTCAGCTTTAGTTTATCCTTGGTTATTCATACTTTCAGTTGGAGGATTTCTATATGAATCACAAAATGGTCTGTTTATCATTTATTTTGAAGATGTGAGTCACTGGCACTCTAAAGTTTTTAACCACTGATGACAATGTCTGGGTCCCCATGAGCTCCCTTGCTTCACATGACTATCTCTCTCTGGATTTCATGATCATCCCTGAATGCCAGGCATCACACACGGAGCTGTGGTGGGCTCAGGCAGTACTGTCTGCTGGGAGAAGTATCTGCCTCTGCTAGGTGCTCAGCTTGGATCGTCACACTAAGCTAAACTGGGTTTGCAAACTGCTGTCTACAGATCAAATCTGCTCTGCTGTCTCATTCATACAACCTATGGGCAAAGAGTAGTGTTTACGTTTTAAATAGTTGGGGGAAATGATAAGGTGATATGACATGAAAAGTGTATAAAATTAAATCTGAGGTGTTTATAAATAAAGCTTTACTTATAGACACACTTGTTTACATGCTGTCCNTGGCTGCTCCCATGCTTTGGTAGCGGAGGTGAGAAGTATATGGATGCAAAGCTGAAAGTACCAACCAGCATGTCCCTTGGTTAATCAAGAACTAAGCTGAGGGAGACCTAAGCTGTAATCTTCATGTGGCTGGGTTCCCTCATGCTCACCTGGGCCTTAGGTGAGCCCTAGTGTCTTCAATGGCAGTGTTCTATACTCAATCTGGTCCTCCTTTGAGATCTAGAAGATCCATCTGCATCTACTCAGCCTAGCAGAATCACAGGAGGCTTTTCTTCTGCATCAGGACTCCAGAATCAGTGCACCAGCCTTAGGTTTGTATCTGATGTGTCAGCCATGGGACTGAGCCACAAGCCCTGCTGATTTATGGCTTCTTGACCTCCATCCTAACTCTAGAACTGGCAGACAGGAGGAAAGGTGATCCTGGGGTCTCAGTGCTAAGCCCTCAACTCTCAGAGTTTGTGCAGATCTTTGATCCAGGAATCCACTTTAATGCTGCAACCCCAGCACACAGGAGGCTGAGGCAGAAGGATCACCAGCCAGAGTCTAACTTGACCTATATAATGAAAACTTACCTGAAGTTTTTTCTTTTTTATTGAAGGTAGTTTTTAATACAATATATTTTGATTGTGGTGCTCCTTTCCCCAACTCTCTTCAGATCCTCCCATCATCCCCCACACACACAAATCCACATCCTTCCTTGCTCTCTTGTTAGAAAACTAACAGGCATCTAATGAAGAAGAAGAAGGAAGAGGAGGAGGAGGAAAAAATAAGATAAAATAAAAACAAACCTGAATAGAACAAAACAAGCAAATGAACAGAAAAACAAAAAACCAAAGAAAAGGCACAAGAAACACATATAGATGTAGAGACATACACAGAAATCCCCTAAAAACACAAAATTAGAAACAATAATATATAAGCAAAAGACCTGCAGGGTAAGACAAAATGCCTAGACAAAGCCCTATGAACAACAACAACAAAAACTTCTAAAAANACAATTTGAGTTCATTTATGTTAGCCATCTTCTGTAGGGCATGGGGCCTGCCCTTAAGTGTGGTTTGTTTGTCCAGTGAGACTCCATTAGAGAAAACTAATTTTTCATTTGTGAGTGGTTATCAGTTGGAGATAGCTTCTGGGCTAGGTATATGGGCTTGTATCCACTGCCATTCTCAGCACAAGGACCCCATCAGATTTAGACCTGTGTGGCCCTATGCATGCTGCCACAGTCTCTGTGAGTTTATGTGTGCATCAGTCCTGCTGTGACTGATAAGTGCATCAGNCCTGTGGTGTTTAGAAGGCCTTGTTTCATTGGTGTTCTCCAGCCCCTCTGGCTCTTACAATCTTTCTTTCTTCTCTTCTGTGACAGGAGGGAATTGATGGAGATATCCCATTTATGATAGAGTTTCCAAGGTCTTTCACTCTCTGCATCTAGTCCGTCTGTGGGTCTCTGTGTTAATTCCCATGTACTGCAGGAGAAAGCTTCTCTGATGAAGGCTGAGCAAGACACTGATCTATGGGCATAGCAGAATGTCAATAGGAATCACTTTGGTTTTCCCCTAGGTCCCTGGCCAACCTAGTCTCAGGTTCGTGGCCACCTGAGCAGTGTCTGGGATGGATTCCATCTCATGGAGTGGGGCTTAAATCCAATCAGGTATTGGTTGGTTAATTCCATAAGCTATGTGCCACTATTACACCAACACTTCTTGCATGCAGGTCACCGTTGTAGATTGGAAGGTTTGTAGCTGAGTTGGTATCACCTTTGTACTTTGGTAGTATGCAGAGTACCTTCCAGTGCCATGAATACTAGTCAGTAGAGGTGAAGGCTCTGGGTAGGCACCAGCTCAATTTCTCCATGTTCAATGAGTTGTATAGGTGTTCNCTTCAGTTTGTGGAGAGCAACCAACAGCCTTGGCAATAGTCTGGATTGTTTGGAAGTTCCCATGGGGCCCCTTTGGCCAACNATTTGATTAGATGTTACCCATTTCTGGAACTGGAGACTTCATTTGGTGACAGAAGATGTCTAATCGGTGCTCCATCTTCCCAGTTATTTGGTGATTCCATTTAGATCGCCTTCATACCCGTATATATTTTAGGAAGCATCTGCTGTATTATGTTTCTATACAATCCCTCAAATGGCCCTTAGTTATAGCTGTCCTTCCCCGTACTCCTTCCTTTAGCCTCTTTTTCCTCCCCCTCTTCATTTGACCTTCCCAGTCTAGTCTCNCCCCCCATCCATCCATAACTATCTAATTCTATTTCCCCACCCTAGGGAGATTTAATCTACCACCACAAGCCCCAGTTCCTTACTCTATACCTAACCTCTGTTGTTCTATGGATCGTAGCCTGCTTATTAAAAACTTAACAGCTAACATCCACAAAAAATGAATATGTACAGATATGTCTTTTGGGGTCTGGGTTACTTCACTCTGAATGACTTTTTTCTAACTCCATCCATTTACCTGTTTCTCTGGCTATTATGACCAGGTTTCCAAGGAAAGACTGACTGCNCCCCAGTTTTTTCTTTAGTGTCATCCATGCAGCCAGGAGTGATGGTGCACCCTGTAACCCCAATATTTGAGAGGTAGAAGCAAGAGAATTAGTGGTTCAGAGTCATTCTTGGATACATAGTGAACTCAAAGCTACCTTAAGCCACATGATACCATGTCTCCAAAANNCAAAAAGTAAAGGCATCCATCATTAAACAGAAATATTATAATGATACATATGTAGGAAAGAGTCTCCCTAGACTAGACATGGCACTTTTAATAGTAGATATTTGAGTTAATTGAGTTTGTAATGTTTGAACTTTATTTTTAAAGATTTATTTATTTTAGTTTGTATATATGAGTGTTTTACTACATGCATGTATGTGCCTNGTACCCTCAAAGGTCATAAGAGAACAGATATCAGATCTCCTGTAACTAAAATTACAGGAAGTTGTGAGGCACTGTGTGAGTGGTTGGGAAATGAACCTGGATCCTCTGCAAAAGCAGCCAGTGCTCTTCACCATTGAGCCATCTCTTCAGCCCCATATATACATATAAACATATATATAATTTTTGAGACAGGGTTTCTCTGTGTATATCCCTTAGATGTCCCAGAACTCACTCTGTAGACCAGAACTCACTCTGCAAACCAGGCTGGTCTCAGACTCACAGAGATCTGCCTGCCTCTGCCTCCCAAGTGCTGGGATTAAAGATGTGCGCCACCACCACTTGCCCCCTTAATTTTTTAATTTAATTTTTAAATGCCTCTGTGTGTGTTAGTGTTCACACATGTACATTTGAGTATGTATGTGCACATGTGAGTGTAGGTATGTATATACATAATGTGTGGAGGCCAGAGGACAATCTTAGATGTCTTAGATCTTAGATTCTTGGGAATGTCATTCACCTCCTTTGAGGCAGGGTCTCTCATTGTTGGCCCAGAGTTCACCAGTTAAGCCAGGCTGCGCAGTAAGCCTCAAGGATCTGCTTGTCTACACATCCCCCCAACAATGGGACTCTGAGCCACCATGCCCAGAATTTTTATGTGGATTCTGGGGGTCAAATTGGGGTCCTCTTGCTTGCAAAACATGCTTTTTACTAACTGAGCCATCTCCCCAGCACACATGTTTGAACTGTAAAATAAGCACTTTTTATCTCATCTTCTATTACCAGNAAACATCATGGAGTTAAAACAGAACCTCTGAGGAGGATGCTGCATCCGTGGGCTTCCTGTCTCCCATTTTCTCCCTGCACTCATATAAGAGGCAACCTGCATCTCCCTCGAATCACTTCTCCTGTTGGAATTGAAAGGGAGAGAGTCCATTTCCTCCCCACATGCATAGCCAATCCTCCTCATCATTTACTTTGTTAGAGCTGACCGTGCTGACCCTGCCATCAATCAAGCATCACACATCCACAGGCCTGTGTGTCCTTTCTTCCAAGAACAGCCTTTGGTAAATGATGCTGAAAACACACACCATTATACAGGGAAATCAAGCAAGCTTACGGTTTTCTCTTCAGTGTGGCCTTGGCTGTTTGGGGCTTCGAATTTCCATGTGAATTTTAGAATTTGCTGGCTGGTTAACAAACAAACAAAGCCAACAATTACCACCACACATACACACCTGCTGGTACTTTGCTTTGGTGTTGGATTTAGGGAAACTGACAATTTAATACTGAATTTTCCTACTCATGTACCTCAGCAACCCTCCAGTTAGCTGGGTCTTTAAAATTTCCCCTTAACCTAGNTGTCCTGGCTTTTCTCACTGTTCTTAGCGATCTGAATTACCTTGGCCACCATTTCCAGAAGAATTCACATTTGTATTAACTTACATAAGAGATATCATATTATCAGCCTTACTAATTTGACTTTTTTCATTTAACTCTGTGGTTTGTGTTGATTTATGAATGTCTACTNTTCTGTTTTTAATCGTTGCAAATACATATAAAGAGATTTTACAAAAAAATAAAAATCTTAAGTCAATAAAGAGATTTTAAAGGGGATAAGGGCATGAGATTCCCAGAAAAACTATGCAGATAAACAATACACAGATGAGGAGATACTTAATCTTACTAATAAGCAAAGAAACACAAAATAGAACANGAGCTATCACCTCCTGTCACNTTGGTAAGGGCTAAAATAATAAATGCATGAAACTCTATAATGCTCAGATTTAGAGAGGCTGTGAACAAGAGTCATGTTCATTGGGTATTATTAGAAAGTAAAAAGCAATTTGTAGCTGACAAAGGCCCTTCAGTGTGACAAACTTTATTCCTAAAGTTTATCAAGCCAAACACCATCACAAGTTTTTCAATAAGTGTGGGATACAACTGCCCCCCTAATGCTGGATGGGTAGGAAAACAATTTGAGCAATTTACATATCTATCAGCAGAAGATTCCATGTGTAAATTCTTGGTCCCTCCAAAATAGTTCACATCCATTAACATGATATGGTAGTTTGAATGTAATTGCCCCCTATAATCTCATAGGGAGTGGTACTATTAGGAGGTGTGGCTTCGTTGGAATGGGTCCTGGATGCTCAATCTGCTAGGCCTTGGTACCAAGCTGGAGGATGGAAACACACCCTCCAGGGTCAGCCTCATGGAGATAGACTAGATGTTGATGGGCATCTGCCTTCCAAAATGGACCAGAGGATGGCCCCACAGGGGAGCCCTATGTTCTTACCACAGAGTGATTTCAGAAACTTCTAGAAACAAGCACAGCTCTGCAGCTGCTCTCTACTCCTCTTGTGCTAACCTTTAGGGGTCACGGTGCAGTGTCTTTCCATTAAGAAACAAGAAGCATCAATGCATTTGGCATTATTCATTCTGGGGCCCTGCTTGACTTCTTTAGCAACAATTTAAAGGCTTTCTGTAGCAGAACATTCAATGCTTCCTGTTTAACAACTCAGATGCCAAATGTCATGGGTAAATTAGAGAAGAGAATCTCCAACAGGTTGACTAAGAATGTGTGTCCAACTCATAGGTCCAAACCTCANAGCCCAGGGTCTCTGTCATTCAATACTCCATTTTGTAATTACCTCAAAAGTGACCTCTCTCATCTGCCCCCATCTCATGATAACTCACCAAGTGCTGTACTTCGTAAGGAACATGGACAAGCAGAGGATACTATTCTGTGGTGATGAAAAGTATTGTCATTGTCCTGGGGGAGCTATCGGAAGAGACTGACAGCTCCTGCATCTGAGCAAATGGAATGAGGGCACAGTTTGGGAATGTGGATGGGAGAAGGAGACTCTGAGAGATGCTGACACAGAGGGTCTAGCAAGAGGAAAACACTCCTANCTCAAGCCTCAGGAGTGAGAGGTCACTCTGGTCTGGCTTGCAGGGGGCGTTGCTTGGTAGGGAGAGGATCTGGAAGGGGAATTTGTGTGGCCAGCTCTCACCCTTTCTCACTCCTCCTCATGAGACTTCCATTGGAACAACCCACCTGACATTGTCAAAGGACCTTGTCTCCTGTCATTAAGTTACAGTGACTTTCTTTCTTGTGCTGTGTCACAGGGACCNAGTCTCCTGACCCTGTATCTCAGGATCATTGCTTCTTGACACTGTACCATATGGACCCTGGCTGCTGTCACTGTGCCCTTGCCTTGTGACCCTATATTACAGCAGCTGCTTTGGAACCTGGCTTCCTGGGGTTTGTTTCCAATAGCATCAGAGTCTTCATCCAAGATCGCATGCGTGAAATGGGGGCCTCGAGCCTTTTCCTAATAGGTGTGAGCATTTAAACCATGGGCAGTAGGTGAGCAGGGCTGAATTGGTGGTGCTGGCCCTCGGCTGCAGCCCCTTAGCACTGTCTACTGTCACTTCATATGCCTGTNAAGCTACAAGTGACTCAAAGCTGCAGTCTCTGTCCTTGCTCTGCTTCTCTATTTTGTGGGAACTAGACAGAGATAGGGGCCCGTAAGATTCCCCCATTTTGGACCTCCCTCATGATCCCTTCATGTCGTTCCCATGGTCAGTGAGAGGGACCCAGGGCTATAGCAGGCTTGAGAGCATCTGCTCAGGTCCCTGCCTGAGCAGCAGNACCACAGCAGCCTGAGAGCATGGCTATCTAGAGAGCTCTAGGGGAACTGCAGTGGGAGGGCTCCCCACCTCNGCCCCACTGCTCAGACACTGCAAACTGGGCTGCTTTCTGGGACTGGAGCCTGAATCTGGGCAGCTGCCCAAGTTTTGCCCAGAACATTGGGTCGAAACAGCTTCCAAGTCTCTCTGCCATTACCGTTTAACACACCCATCACTCAAGTTTAGGAGGCCTTGTTTTCACAGATTACAGCTGGAACGGACAATTTTAAGGGCCAAAACACCGTGAAAGAGGCCACTATTGAACAAAATCAAGGNCATGGGGGGCACCTGTGTTGCCTAGAAAAGCTGCCCCCAGGCTAGACACATGGGAAGTAAGTGACCTGAAATTCATGTACTCAGTGGACCATCCAGTGCTTAGATGGAAAGTTTGGGCAATGGAGGGGCCTGGACAGTGGACACTGACACGCTTAAGACTCCCTGAGCAGATTCTCTGAGGTTTGGTGTCTACACTAAGCCCCGAGTGTGGAGCCCTGTAATGTCCTTTGTCTGANCCTATAACAAGCAGTCCTAATGATCATTTCCTTTCAGAGATAACGGAGTTGAGATTCAGAAAGGGAGCAACCTGCACAGATGCCCATCCATCNAGATAGGCCAGAGTGTGCAAAGTTGAGATGGGTGTGCAGTTGAAATGGGAAGCTGGCTTCTGCACTGCCTTGTCTCCAACCCATTCATACGGTCCCCACTCAGGTCCTCACAATGAAATAAGAAAACTCCATTTCTCTCATGCCCCATCTTTCTATAATCAAGTCTTTATACCCTCAACTGGGGAAACTAAGGCTGCCTGGAGCACCTGGCTTTTAGAAGCATTCATGTGGGAGACAGGTCTTATTCCCAGCTGTGCTGGATGAGAAAGATCTGACCGACAGCATGTGTTAGATACAAATAGACAGAAGCAGAGAGCAGGCAGGATGCGTTCTGAATTCCCACAGCACATCTTAACTTTTCAATCTCTGGAGAAAGGGCCAGATGTCTAACTATAACCCCACATTCGTTCCTCTGTGTGTTTCCATGGAGCCTTGAGTTGGCTTTGTCATCCTTGGGCACCCAGGAACCTTAATGNTCTCCTTATGATTCACTTTCCNTAATGCAGCAGAGCTGTTACTTGTACACAGTAAAACTTTGGGAAGAAAATTATCCTTCTCCTACAACACAGAGAGGGTTCAAAGAGTTCCCTCCAGCCCAGACCAGGGCCATGTTTCCTGACATCTGTTGGAATCATGACCAAAATAAGAAAAGATATTCAGCCAGCAGGGTGTGGTGGTACATGCCTATAATGCCAGCACTTTAAAAGTAAAGGCAGGATCCAGAGTTCAAGGCCAGTNTCAATTACATTGTAAGTTTAAGGTCAGTCTGGGTCTATAAAACCTGTCTNAGAAGGGAGGGGGAAATGAGTAGGTGGCTCAGTAGGTAAAGTGTTACATGAGCATCAGGACCTGAGTTAAGATACCCAGGATCCATGNAAGGCTGGATGCACTAGTGGGCNTCTGTGTTCCCAGTGCCAATATGGGGAGATGGGAGACAGAGATCCCTCCCTGGAAGATGGTGGGCCAGCTAACCTAGAGTATGCAGTGGGAAGCGAAAGACCCCATTTCAAACAGGTTGAAAGTGAGGACTCGCACCTGAGGGCAACCCTCTGGCGTCCGTATATATGACTGTATGCATCACACACTCACAGGCACATTAGCAAAGAAGTTTTTTTGAACAGTAGTACTCAACTGGAGAGGTGTTTATTTCAGCTGTTAAGTATGCGTGTCGGAAGAGAAGCACTTTCTCTCATAATCCACAAAGTAAGTAATACAAAGAGTGTGGGTTTTGTTTTGTTATTTTTTTTTCATCACTTCTACAGACCAAGGCTGTCTCACTCTGAATCTTCAAACCTGAAAATTAGACTATAGCTTGTTTAATTAACATTTGTTTGAAATGAATATACATAAATTTGGGCATATTTAAGTTTGTTCACTGTGGGGATAATGCAAGCTATTATCAAGTAATTTTCTCACCAGAATTCCATTACTGTTTCTTCACACACTGTTATTCTTCTATTTGTTTTCTTTGTATAGTATCTGATTGCAACAGGTTTGTACAATGGGTTCGACAAGGTGATGGAGAAGGCCCTAGCAGATAAGGACGGGTTATAACCTAAAGTGGTGTTTTCTGATGACCTCAGTTCTACTTCTGCCTTCCCTGGATCTGTTCATTTAAGGGTTGGCCATGTGACCCCAGTCAGTCCTCAAAAGAGGATAATGCAGCCTGTGGGGTATTGCTGGAAGCTGTAGGAGCTGCTGGGGCCAGGCTTCCCATGGTGGACAATAGTACTGGGAACTTAGGGATCTGAAAGGATCAAGGCACCTGCCCAGAAGCATCTTTCTGCATTCATCCTGCCTTCACCCCACCCCCACCCATCAGCCTCTCAGAGGGGACCTAAGAGCCCAGCTCTGCTGCCCTGACTCATGTCACACCACACATCCATCTGGAATGACAACCCTACTTTCCCCAACCCTCAATTCCTCTTTTCCAAACACAGATATCATTGCCAAAAACAATGTGGTTTTCAAGAAGAGTCATCAGAGTATGGAAAATTATTTAAAAGTCACACCACTTACTGTATTCTCATTATCCTGAGTGAGCTTCAGTCTAGGTGTTAGCCACACTGAACAGGGAGGATGAAGACCTGATGGTCCCATCCCAGTGGGCTCCCAGGAAAGGTGTGCAGAAAACAAGCAGAGGTCCAAGGGTCAGGTACCTCTAGTTCCTTCCCCACTTGCCCACCTCTCTTACTTCCTTCTGAAAGAACCCGAGGAACACTAGTTCCTCTCAGAAGGACACCAACTACTGCCATTTCCCCATAGATGTCCCTCACTGTCTTCTCTGACTTCACAAGAAGAAATTGTTTTGGCTAAGAGATCCATTCTTTCATCTATAAAAAGAGTGTTAGAAGTACTTGAGTAGGAGCTGGGCAGTGGTGGTGCCCACCTTTAACCCTAGCACTCAGGAGACTGAGTCAGGTGTATCTCTGTGAGTTCAAGGCCAGCTTGGTCTACAGAGCTAGTCCCAGGAGAGCCAGGACTACACAGAGAAACCCTGTCTCAGAAAAACAAACAAACAAACAAAACCTCAAACAAACAAACAAGAAATACTTGAGTGGGAGATAGGGCTGAGAGACTCTGACAGCCATTGCTGTCCAGGCTGTGGGTGGCAAGTGTACCCTCCCAAGTGCTGTGGTGCCTGGTGTGCACCTCACTGGACACCTCCACTGTCAGCCTGAAGGTGACACTGTGGGAAACAAAACTAAAATGTACTGTCTTTTCAAGCAAAGAGTTAAATAAAATAAAATTCCAGCTTTTAAAAAAATCGTAAAGAAACTGTTTGGCAGAAATTCAAATTCCTCCAGGGCCAGCAGTTCTTGAAATCAAAACAAGTACTCAAGGTTGCATCCGGTGCTCAAGACTACATTCCGCTCATCAGATGTGTTGCTTTAAATTGGCCAATCACATAACAGTTTGAGGCTGAGCGCGGACCACTCAGAGTGAGGCATAGGACTGACCCCTTTGCCTTAGGAATAAAAAACCAGCTGGGTATGCTTGCTTGATTGATTTGGATCAGCTATGCATCCATTTGCAGAAGTAAAACTTTTTGCCTTTGCTGAAATAATTTGGATTGTNTGGTCATTTTCTCGAGACCCCAGACTCATTTCTAACAACACGTGTTCCATCTGCTTGAGATCTGTCCCCTTCCTGTAAATCCCTTGGGACTTTGCCATAGCTCCCCACACTGCTCAGCCATGTGTATCCAGTAAATACTGCCAAACAAAATAAAGGCTGGGAAAACCATTCACATGACCATGAAGGTACCAAGTGACCAGACATCAAATTAGGAGAGAAACATAGCTGGATATGAAAGCTATTGAAAGGAAACTAAGACCTCCTGCAGGGGGCGCTGCTGAGACAAGGGTGGCATACTGGGGCACACTGCTCCGCACAAAGACACGGATTAAGACACAATGACAATGGTGCTGTACACATACCCTGAGACCCTTCCTTTTGTTGCCTGTGCTACAGAGAGGAGTGAGTGGAATTGAAACCATTGCCTCAGTATCAGACAGCATGAAGTCTGAAGGCTTGTGGATGCTTAACAACCTATGCCTAATGGAGACATTTGCAGAGCTGCTTCTAGTCTCCAGTTTGACACAGTCTCATAGGAACTTCCAAATACATTTTAAAACTGTCTTTGGGTTCTAAAGACACCTCATTTTAATTATAGAATAGCATATACACAAAATACCGACAGGCAGGTCACTCAGAGCTTTATGAGCAGAATGAAGTCAGTAGAGAAGAAACACAAACAGCTTGTTTCTAAACCACAGGCGTCAACCATACTTGATAACATTCATCCATTCAATTTCTTTTTTAAAAACGTGGGGGGTACACATGTAATGTGTGTGTGTGTATGTGTGTTTATGTGTGTGTGTGTGTGTCTGTGTGTGTGTGTCTGTGTATGCATGTGTGTGTTTCTGTGTGTGTGTCTGTGTATGCATGTGTGTGTCTGTGTATGCATGTGTGTGTCTGTGTGTCTGTGTGTGTCTGTGTATGCATGTGTGTGTGTGTCTGTGTGTGCATGTGTGTGTGTATGTGTGTGTGTCTGTGTATGCATGTGTGTGTTTCTGTGTGTGTGTCTGTGTATGCATGTGTGTGTCTGTGTATGCATGTGTGTGTCTGTGTGTGTCTGTGTGTCTGTGTGTGTCTGTGTATGCATGTGTGTGTGTATGTGTGTGTGTCTGTGTGTGTGTATGTGTGTGCATGTGTGTGTGTGTCTGTGTATGCATGTGTGTGTCTGTGTGTGTGTGTGTTTGTGTGTCTGTGTGTCTGTGTATGCATGTGTGTGTGTCTATGTGTATGGGTGTATGTGTGTCTCTGTGTGTGTGTGCATGTGTGTTTGTGTGTCTGTGTGTCTGTGTGTTGCGGGGAGGGACATTGTAGAAGCCAGAGGACAGTTCAGTGTCAACTTCAGGAGCACTATTGCCTCCTTTGAGACATCTCTCATTGGCCTGGAGCTAACCAACTAAGCTAAGGTTGGTTGGCATGGGAGACTCAGGGCTCCTCTTGTCTCTGCCTCCCTAGTGCTGAGACTGAAAGTACATTCCACTGTGCGTAGAGCGAATCTTAAACAGTCTTATTAATTGAAAACACCAGGCCAAGTATTGGGATAAAGTCTGAAAGGTCAGAGAAACAGAACAAGCCACAGCCAACCTCCTCACCTTGCCAACTCCTCAGCTGATCTTGTTTCCTCAGACTGCAGGCTTCTGAGTCCTCTCCCGAATGAATCTCAGCTCAACTCTGCTCAAAGCCTGAAAGCTTAAGAGGCCTTCTAGCTTCTGGTTTCCACACCTTATATACCTTTCTGCTTCCTGCCACTACTTTCTAGGATTAAAGGCATGTGTCTTTCTCAAGCAAAGACATGAGATCTCAGGTGCTGGAATTAAAGGTGTGTGCCACCATGCCTGGCTGTTTCCAGTGTGGCCTTGAACTCACAGAGATCTGGATGGATCTCTGCCTCGGGAATGCTAGGATTAAAGGCATGTGCTACCACTGCCTAACCTCTATATTTAATCTAGTGGCTGTTCTGTTCTCTGACCCCAAATAAGTTTTATTAGGGTACACAATATTTTGGGGGACATAATATAATCACCACAACTGTGCCTGGCCCTTTTCTGTGCCTCTGGGGATGAAACTCAGGTCCTTCCTCGTGCTTTAGGGACTGAGTCATTCCCCAGCCCTGTCCATTCAGTTTCTAAATGTTACACATTTGGCAGTGGGAAATTGGATAAATACTGAAATAGTAGCACGGAGGAAGCTGACTGGAGTGAGAGGACAGAGTGAGCGGGGAGGGGGCTCCTTCTCACTCAAGGTGAGCAGCAGCCTCCAACAGGGTTGCCAAAGCCTCTCATTTACAAGTCATTCACACTTCTTACTTTAAATAATTGTTTTTATTACTCTTTTACTCATGTGTATGTGTGTATGTTTGTGTGTAGGTATGTGCACGTGAGTGCAGACCCCTGAGAGCCCAGAAGAAAGTGTTGGATCCCCTGCCCCTAGAGTCACAGGTGCTTCTGAGCTGCCCAATGGATGCTACAGGCCGAACTTGCATCTCCTGGAAGAACAGTATGCACTATTAACCACAGAGCCTTCTCTCTAGTCCCCACCCATCTTCCTTGATAAATGTATTTTTAATTTGTTGCTGTAAAAATAAGCTTTCAATGTATTTTTAAATGTTTTCTTACACTTTTGCAAAACTACTGTAGCTGGCAGTGAAGAGGAGGGGCTGTTTCTCTTCTCATCTCAAGGGCTTTTCCCCTTCCATGGCCAGGTTGCTCTCAGATCCTGACCCATGCAGCAGGCAGTCTCCCCTGCAGGAGTCATCCCTTCCTGCCTTAGTGGTGAGCAATTTCACTGTGCCTGTTTCAACTTCCCATTGTTTCAATTTCCTATTGGCCAAGGCATTTGGTAGATACTTGTTATCATGTTATAAACAGCCCTTCCGCTTTAGGATACAAGCTCTCCTTGAGAGCTCTAAATGTTACATTTACAAAATATCCCTTCAGCTTTTGTTGGGACTATTATACACAGTCTCCCTGCAGCCTGTCGAATTATCCAATGGCATGTTTACGTTAGACTTCTGGTATCGAACCATCCTTACAGTCCCTTAAAAAGCCCTGGCTGAAGTCTTGGCCCAGGAAAGCTCCTGCAAGATGGAAGATCCACAAGTCTACCCAATGCCAGGAGGGAAACCAAGTTGTGTCACCTCACTGGTAGTCTAAATTTGGAAATTGTAAGAGACCTGAACTGATACTTCATTGTGACTAATCAAAACAATTTGACAGAACATGATGCAAACATCAGAGAGGAGAAAAAAAATACTAGGAACGCACCCCTGGAAATTGATGACATTTCAGGAAATGAGCAGACATGAGGCTCTCTGGTCAAATGCCAGTTTTATCACGTGACTTCAAGTTTCCGGTGCACCTCAGACTCCTGTGGGAACAAACACCAGTAACCTTTCTGTAACCTCATCAAGCCCTGAAAGTAGAGGGGACACGGAGGCTCCCTGCCATGCCTCTATACCCAGCATTTCCTGCTGTAGTTTGTCCAGTCCCTAATAAGCACACTGCCCCATCTACACCATCCTCAAACAAGCGATGCTGGTTCTCCCCACAAGATGATAACTGGGTAGAATATTGTTCCTCAAAGGAAAAGTAGCTCTAAAATTTCATGTTCACCCTTACCATATCATCAAGGACAACCCGGAGTTGGGTGGGCATGGTGAGCACCAGCCAGAGGTTATCAGGCAGGATGGAGGGAGAGTCAGCTAGCTCACCTTCCCACAGTGGTGCTGTCCTCAGTGGCTGAGTGGTGCTAGGCCAGCTGCTTGCTGTAATGAGCTCTAAATAAGAAGAAATGGGACTTTCATCTGCCACTGGTGACCTGGCTGAGTGCCTGAAGACTGTGTGTGTGGCATCAGTTCTGCAGACTGGGTCTCTGAGCATGGTCCTGTGTCCTAGGACCAGCAGCCTAATCCTGGTGGCAAGTGTATGTTACAACCTGAAACTCTAGAATTCTACCCATGATAAAATGCCTCCCTTCCCCACCCCTAACTTAGATTTAGTTTTCTTGCTTGCTTTTGAATGAACAGACTCATACACTTTGTCATTAAGAGTATTGACCATATAAAACTCTGGCTGCCATGGCTCAGTGAGTAAAGTACACTGTTACCAGGTGAGACAGCCTCTGTTAGCATGAGGACCTGAGTTACAGTCTCAGATACTAGGTAAAATGCCAAACATGGTGGCACACATCTGTTATGCCAGCACTGGAGGATCCCTGGGGTTCACTGGCCAAGCAGTCTTGACAAAACAAGGAGCTCAGGGTTCAATGAGAGACCTTGCCTCAAACTTAAGGTAGAGAGGATTAATAAAGAAACCCAATGTCACCTTCTGTCCTCCAAATGCACACACAGACTTATGCACCAGCACCCATACATGCAAATTAAAAGTAAAACACATCCATCAAAATGGCCCAAATCAAACAGAGAGTCCAGTTTGCCTGAAGAAAAGAAGAGAAAGGACCTCCAGTTTTACCTTTATGGGGGTCTTCCTGGCAAGCCCCACTCCCCTGACTCCAAAAGACCTCCTTCAGCTGGCTGTACTGGCATTAACCATGTCCAGTACTGTGCTAGACACGATACTGACTCAGACCTTGTCACGGGTACTCACATTGCAGGAGGATGAAAATCAGCAAAGTGATGGGGACCTGCTGATGAAAGAGGATGCAGAGACAGAGGTGCCCAGAGCAATCTGAGAAAGGCTGCTTAGGCACCAGTGCCCAGGAAAGCCTCCCAAACAAGAGCGATCAACATTGACTCCTAGCTAGGATAGTCCAAGGAAAGGCAGAGTGAAAGCAGGGACTCCATTGGAGCAGAAGCAGGAAGGGGCTGGAAAACCTCTGCAGAGTTACAAATGCCTCTGTGGCTAAGACACCCAGGGTCAAGTGACAGAGACAGAGAACCAAGAGGAGAGGAGAAGATGGTGGGGCCTGAGCTTCATGAGGCCCTAACTAGGCCACAGCAGAGATCTGGGAGGTCACATGAGCATCTTGCAGCCTAATAGTGACCCGATTTGTGGATTGGGAAGTCATCCTAATTGTAGTGTGCCGAGGGGACTCCTACCCAAAGCAACAAAATCTAAGGAGGTGACATCGGCTAGAATGATGTTACTATAGCCACTGTGAGGGAAGACAGAGCTTGAAGTTTGGAGGTGACAATGAGAGGTGGGCAACGTAAGCAACTTGGGTAGGGTTGAGTGCATCTAGATGTGGAGACATTGTCACAAGAACCCAGAACTACTCCAGAATCTGTGTATTGATACGAGATTAACTGACTAGAAAAACTGGGGAGACACATTAGGGCATCCAGGTGATGTTCCAGGGAGGAGACAGGGAGACACTAGGGCATGTGGTCCTGCGATGCCCAGGACATGGTGTGAGAGAGAAATCAAAAGTACCAGCTCTGAAAGGTATTTGCATGGCTGACTAAAACATTGGGAGATGTAGTACCTAGACAGTGAAGACTCATCATGATCAAGATGATTCAGAGAGGGCAATGGAGGGAGCAGAAAGCCCACAGAGAAATGTGGTGCTGTGAAAAGAAGCCATACAGATCAAGAACCTGAAGAAGAGCTCCTAGGGTACACACATGGGAAGAAGGGCCTTCCCGGGGACATCAAACAGACAGGAGTGACCACTGACCACTGGCATGGAAGCAGGAGGTTCTAAATACGCAAGTTCTTAGCAAGCACTCAAAGAAAATAGCCAGCCCCCACTCCCCAGGCATGAGACTGGCCAAAAGCATTAGCACCCCTGCTTTCATCTCACATCTCAAGGGAAGATGAGATTCACCCTACTAAAGTTCTTCTTTAGATAAATACTTTAATCAATATAGAAGTGCTTGTTTAATCATACAGTGTATGTGGACCTACATAGTGAATATACAGTTTAACTGGGGTGTTGATAAGAAATTGTCCAATTGAATTTAAAAAGAAAAGAAAAATGTTAAAATCTTTTCACTCCAGGAGAAGTTGCCTACCAAACATGAGGTGCCTGGGGCTTAGGACAGGGGACTCTGGCTTACTCATAGTCCTGAAGACCCTGGGTTTTTGAAAGATACATGAGATGTGACCATCAGTAGTGAAAGGTCCTACTACAAGGAGGGGTGGCTCCATGACAAGGTGGCAGGGAGGTCCTGAGGACAGGGACATCTCTTGCTGTGTCTGCCTTTTGACAGGGAGGGGACTGAGCAGGTGGGGACTCTCAGTGGAGGTGACAGGCACTCAGACAGGTGTGGGCAGGTTAAGAGGATAAGAGTGCAAAAGTAGGGAGAAGTGGCAGCCACAGGGGAAGAGGTCTATGTCAGGGTGGTTGTTGGAATCAGAACAGAGTGTTGGAACCATGAAGCTGAGGGTCTGTGTGCAAAGAGGCCACTGATCTAGGTGGGCCCCAGCCCTGGCAGGTACAGAATAGATTCTTGTAGGGTGATAAATAATTCCATGTTTCTGAAATAAAGGCACAGAAGGGTGCAGGTTCCTCAGGATGATGTAATGTAGAGCTCTCCTCTCTGGAGTCCTTAGCACACACCAGCCTGGCTGCACGCTGCGTCATGAATTATCTGAATCTGAAGTCTGCTCTCAGTGCTCAACGGAGTCTTCATTTTGTATCTGGGGACACTGAGGCCTAGATGGATGGAGTCTCCTGGTCACAATCATCCTGATGTGGGAAGTGTTTAAGGGAGCTGAGCTAGCCTTGGTTAACTCACAAAGAGGCAGAGGAATTCTCATATGTATGAGTGCACTCCCAGTGTTGTTACAAGATGGAAATTGACCACAGAAGGTTCTCCCTTAGTGAGAAAACTCCAGTGGGCAGCTGGTACTACTCCACCTTCCCCAACCCAAATGTCTGGGAGCAAACTGAAGTAAAGTGGCCAGAGTCTACAAGGTTGACCTCAGCTGGGGCCCATGCTTCAGTTCCAGAGAATGGAGCTCAGGCTACAGGGCCCACAGGCTTGACCTAACAATGTATGCCATANGGAGTGGTCTATCTCTATCTATATGTAAGACACAAAGCTCTGAGAACAGGACCTCATGATCTGCACCTCTCCTTGAATCCCAACATCTGTCCTCAGTGCTCAGAGGGCCTTCACCACTCAGGAAACATTGGACTGAACATCTATCAGCAGTTCTCCAGGCAGATATGGGTGCTTTGAGCTGTGTGAGTGTGTGGGCATGCAGTGGGCCTAGCATCCTGGTCTCCTTTCCTCTATCATTGTGGAGGAAGGGCTCTGCACCCAAGGGTTGCTGGTAGACTTGTAGACCAAAACTTGCCAAAATGGTACCCGTGTGCATAACAGGCAAGAGACAATTCCTGGAGAAATAGCCAGGGCTCTGAAATGCACAAGTGGTAGAAAGCAAAGCCCTATTTATGTGGTGTGGAGGGTTAATACGGATTGTCAACCTGACAGGAGGCGGAATCCCCTAGGAGACAAACTTCTGCTTGTGTCTCTGAGGGAGTTTATAAGTTGGATTAACTGAGTAGGGAAGACTCACTGTAAATGTGACATTATCTCATGGACTTGGGTCCTGGACTGACTAAAAAGAAGAAAGCTACCTGAACATAAGCACTCATCTCTCCCTGCTTCCTAACTAGATGTGTGACCAGCTGCCTCCTTGATGCCATGATGAATTGTATCTTCAAAGTGCAAGTCAAAATGAACCCTTCCTTCCTTAAGGTGCTTTTGTATTAGGGACAAGTAAAATAACTAATACACATGGGGAATTAAGTTTAGATAGATTTCACCCAATAAGGCTAAAGGTCAGAGCAATTATATCAACTTGAAAATTTTTTTATTTTTTTTTTGTATTTATTTTACATACCAACCACAGTTTCCTCTCCCTCTTCTCCTCCAATTCCCTCCCCTCCCCTCCCTGATAACCCCCCCATCTATTCCTCTTCCATCTCCATTCAGAAAGGATAAGGCCTCCCATGAGAGTCAACAAAGCATGGCATATCAAGTGGAGGCAGGACCAAGCTCCACCCCACTGCATCAAGGCTGGGTGAGGCATCCCACCATAGGGACTAGGTTCCAAAAAGCTAGCTCTTGTGCCAAGGACAGGTCCTGGTCTCATTGCTAGGGTCCTCACAAATAGACCAAGCTACACAACTGCCACCCACATGCAGAGGGCCTAGGTTGGCTCTGCGCAGGCTCCCAAGCTGTCAGTCTAGAGTCTGTGAGCTCCCACAAGCTCGGGTCAGTTGTCTCTGTGGTTTCCCCATCATGATCTTGACCCCCCTTTTGCTCATATAATCCCTTCTCCCTCTTCAACTGGACTCCCAGAGCTCACCCAGTGCTTGCCTGTGGATCTCTGCATCTGCTTCCATCAGTTACTGGATGAAGGTTCGAAGGTTCTATGATGACAATCTGATTACAGGAGAAGGCCAGTTCAGGCACCCTCTCCACTACTGCTAGGAGTCTTAGCTGGGGTCTCCTTGTGGATTCCTGAGAGTTTTCCTGGCACCAGGTTTCTCCCTAACCCCATAATGGCCCCCTCTATCAAGATATCTCTTTCATTACTCTCCTTCTCTGTCCCACCCCCAACTGGACCATCCCAATCCCTCATGTTCCCATCCCCCCATCTCCTCCCCTCTACCCCCTCCCCATCCCTAGTTTACACAGGAAATCTCATCTACTTCCCCTTCCCAGTGTGATGATATATTGTGTATGCTCTAACAAATAAAGCTTGCCTGAAGATCAGAGGGCAAAGCCAGCCACTAGTTAACGATAGAGGCCAGGCAGTGGTGACGCACACCTTTAATCCCAGCACTTGGGATCTCATGCCTTTGATCCCAGTACTTTGGAGGTACACACACCTTTAATCCCAGCACTAGGGGGGTTGAGACAGGAAGTGATATGGCTGGGCAGAGAAAGGAATATAAGGAGGAAGGAGAAAGTTCAGTCCTTTCGGCTGACGATTCACTAGAGGTAAGAAGTCTCTCTAGTGGCTGGATCCTTTATCTCTCTCTGATCTTTCAGCATTTACCTTGATATCTGGCTCCAGGTTTTTATTAAGACCAATTAGGATTCGTGCTACACCCCAGGGAGATCCATGCATCCCTCTTAGGGTCCTTCTTGTTACCTAGTTTCTCTGGGGCTGTAGATTGTAGCCTGGTTATCCTTTACATCTAATAACCACTTATGAGTGAATACATAATGGTGTTTGTATATCTGGNTCTGGGTTACCTCACTCAGGATGATTTTTCTAGTTCCATCCATTTGCCTGAAAATTTCATGATATCATTTTTTTATGACTGAGTAATACTCCATTGTGTAAATATACCACATTTTCTTTATCCATTCTTTGGTTGAGGGGCATCTAGGTTGTTTCCAGGTTCTGGCTTTTACAAATAATGCTGCTATGAACATAGTTGAGCAAGCATCCTTGTGGTATGACTGAGCATCTTTTGGGTATATGCCCAAGAGTGGTATCACTGGGTCATAGGTAGATTGGTTCCCAATTTTCTGAGGAACTGACATACTGATTTCCAAAGTGACTGTACAAGTTTGCACTCCCACCAGCAGTGGAGGAGTGTTCCCCTTACTCCACATCCTCTCCAACATAGGTTGTCATTAGTGTTTTTGATCTTAGTCATTCTGACAGGTGTAAGATGGTATCTCAGGGTCGTTTTGATTTGCATTTCCCTGATAGCTAAGGATGTTGAACAATTCTTTAAGTGTATCTTGGACATTTGAGATTCTTCTGTTAAGAATTCCCTTTTTAAATCTGTACCTCAACTTGAAAATGTAACGTGAACATTGGTCACTAACATAAATGTGCATATACATATATATGTATATGTGTGCAAATGTATATATGTTTGCATGTGTTCCTGAGGAAGGACGGCTCAGCACTGATATGAGCAAGGGCCTATCTGAGGACAACACAGCCTTTGAACATCGGTTCTGAGGAAGATTCTCCCCTACAGTACAATGCTGCACTCTGAACTGTCTGACTTTACCCATTAATTTCATATGTATTACAAACAATCACCAGAAGACTGCTAAAAGCAGGTTTCCTAAGAAGAAAAGAGAAACCTGAAGCATCATTAAAAGATCCCAGACCTACAGTGTGGAAGATTCACAGTTCCACACTTTGAGATTGTGTGCTTGGCCTGATACCTTTTGTGGAAACACCCTGAAGGTCCCCCATGCAGAGAGCCAGGAGAAAGCCCTAAAGGCCCTGGCCAGACCCTCATTCTGAGCCAGGCCCAGCTGTGAACCATGTCATTGGTGATGTCAGTCAGAAGGTAAGGCAATAGCCGGCCAACTTCTTTTCCCAATAAGTGAGTGCGGTGAGGGGC
>LZPO01008242.1:0-29381 GCA_001675575.1 Neotoma lepida | reverse complement strand
CTTGAGCTTCTGAACCTTCTTCCTCTAGGTCCTGGGATCACAGTGGTATGGCACCATGCCCAGTTTATGCAATACAGAGATTGAACTCGGGGCTTTGTGTGTGCTAGACAAACGCTCTACCTGCTTTGATTCATTGCCAGCCTGAAATATTTTAAATCTTAAGTCAATCTCTTGCACAGAGTAAATGATGTGTTGCCTGAAGCTGAGAATGGAACCAAATACTGAATCCCATGCCTCACACTACAGGTGTGGCTCTTCTATTGTTGAGACCTCTGGTTTCTCCAGCCACTGCCTTTTGTTTTCTGAGAGCTTCTGAGTGCTGTGAGGAACTGAGATGAAACAGATACTGACTTGGGTGTCCCAGCAAAGGACTCAATGACAAGCCATCAAAGGATGTCCTGGACCCCAGTGTCTGTGGCTGGAGAGATAGCTCTAGCTATCTTCGAAGCTGCTTGCTCTCTGTGGTCCAGCGAGGAAGATCTGCTCACAGTGTAGGCCCCTCCACCCTCTATACACAGGCTACCACAGCCTTGTACTGACTGGAACACGCTAATCAGCCAAAGGCTCTAGGACTTCGGACGCCAGCAGCAGCAGCAGCAGCAGATTCTGAGCCAGGCTGAATGTCCCCAGAGACTTCTGAATAATTGTGTCTTCACCAGTATCAGCAAAAATATAATTATTAATGAGTTTCTTCCAGAAACTGCTACTTCCCTGCCCCCCCCCCAAAGCCATACATGTGCCAGCAAGGGAACAGAACATGAACTAAAACCTTTATTTTAAAGCATGGGAATCAAAACAGAGGTTCTACTTTGCTGCGGACAGCCAGCATGCCTCAAAGGATGGGGATCCCACCATGCATCCACGGGGATCCGAAATAGGAGGCTAATGAGAACTGAGCTTATGAATAAAAGAAGGGACTCACTTCTCAGGCGCGCCAGACGCATGCCAGCGCGGCTCCAGAGATAACAGCCTTTAGAGCAAAGCCAGGGTCATTAGAGACTCTAATGATTTTTTCCTCCTCTGCCATGTAAGACGCTTTTAGTCTCAGGAAACTGTTGGTGCATGCTTGTTAGAGAGCAAAGTCTTTGAATTCCATCCAACTTCTCTCCACATCTGAGCCATTCATAATAGAAGACTGATTAATGTTTGAGACAACGCCAGCACTGGCAGAAATGCCAACCCTCGATTTTCAACACCCCCATCAAGGAGAGAATGCTCTTCTTGCATACGCAGATGAAGAAGAGGAGACCTCTGGAGGGTGGAGGAAGGTGTAGTCACCTGCCAGACCACACATTAGCCTCTGGCTGTGATCTCAGAGATGCCTGAGATACCTCAGCGTCTCCCAAGTACTTACCTGATTTATTTCCATTGCGAAGAGAATTTTTGTAAAACACTAAAGCTGTCATAATTATTTAAGTGCTGGTATCACAGGTATCTTCATCAAAGTGACTGCAGGTGACAAGAATCTACAAATTTCTAAGAGCAAGAGTGACCAGGGGTTCAGAAGAGCAAGTAGGTGAAAGGGAATGGGGAAGAGCCAAGGAGAGAAGGATGCTTTCTACCCTTCTAGCCTTCTGTGTGCCCTTTCCACCTGGACCCGATGAGCTGAGCCTCCTGCTGGGCATGTGTCAATCACACAGAAACAAGTGTTGTGCATGTTTCCCCTGGAAAGACATAAAGACATGTCTATTTAATGCAGATAAGAGAATACCAGAAGACCAAAGGATTCTGTCCAAGCCCAGGTGGTAAACAATGAGTTAATCAGGCTTGCTTACAGNACAGCTATATTAGTGGGAATTCCCTGTAGGAATTATTCACCACTTACCTTACTTCAGGGAANGGATGGTCTCAGTGAGGTCTGTGTACCTTCATGAGCCCCCAGCCCTTCATCTACAATGGAATGTCACCTGTGGGTGAGCACAGATGCTTTACTTCAAGACACTAGNGATCATGTCAACCCTGAAGAGAGAGCCACACAACAGGAAATTAGAAACTCCTGCTGTGTGGGCCCCAGCATCCTCCCTACCTAGTAGGCCTGGTCATGGCCTCCTACGTAGCTGCAGTAGTAGCCCATGAACTTCTTCATGATGAATCGACTTCATCTGCTTACTAACTGGGCCATGCTGGCTCTCAGGGTGAGGTGAGCCATTTCTATCCTAACTGGAGCTGTCATAGCCTGAGAAGTCTACACTAGAGCATGAACCTGCACTCTGACTGCTGAGGATGAGCCTTCAGACTCTGGCTCTACCTTGCTGACCCTTGTGACTTTGGACAAGTCTCTTGATCACCCCTGGCTTCAGTTTCCTCTCTGATAAACATACCACTGGGCACGCTTCTGCTGACAATGCTCTGGGGCTCCATAGTTATGCATTCAGAAAAGCTAGTCTGGCGAGCAAGGGTTACCCCTCAAAGTGTGGGAGAGCCATGTATGGGCGTAGATTCTCCCAGCCTGGTAGGCCTGATCCCCACAGCTCTGCTGAGTACAGGATGCCCCAGCACAAAGCCATCTGTTCATGCTAATGATGAGTGTTTCTGGTGAAGTTTCTTCCAGAGAACTGATTTGATTCATGCTCAGGAGAGAATGTGGAACCAAAGTCACATGTCAGCAGGCAAGGCACACACAATGTATCATGTGGCTCTCCTGGAACCTTCCCCCANGCCTACAGACGTGATGACATTGGCCATGGTGCTGGACGAGGGAGACAGCTGTGACATGGTGCTGTTCTGTTTAGATGGCCTGCCGATGACCAGCTGGGCTTTCTGTGTGGGGCTCAGGCTGTGATTGTTCTAGCCCTTGCTGTGGTGTGCTTTAAAACACAAGTGCTCCCCAACCCTGCAGAACCCAGGCAAAGACACTCCTGCAGCCCCTGGCCACCCAGAGAAAGGCTAGTGGCCCCCAGGCTTGTCAGAGCGGGCCCATATGCTGTTCTTACCTGACCTCTCTTCCTCTCAGCTTTTCTGTTTCCTCCCTTATTTCTGGTGTTTTATTCCACCTTCCTCTCTTCCTTATAACATGCCTTTATGCCACTGTTCTCTGCTGTTCTAATTGGGTTATTCATTCCTTGATTCAATCATTCACTTCTTTTTAAATTTTTGAGATTATAATATAATTACAGCAGTCCTCCCCTCCCTTTCTTCCCTTCTAACCCTCCCACACCTCCCTCCTTACAAATTCTTTCACATTCATGGGCTCTTTTTTCATTAATTGGTATTGAATGCATATATGTATATGTGTATGTATATGTGTTCCTAAATATAGCCTGTGTAGTGCTGTATAATGGTACTGGTATGTATGTTTTCAGAGCTGATCATTTGACACTGGGCAACCAATTGCCATGCTCTTCCCTGGGGAAGACTATTTCTCCTGCTCTCAGCATTCCTTAGTTGCCTGTAGGTTTTTGTTCACTCATCAAAACGCTCAACCTTCTCCTCATTAATTATTTCATAAACTGAATATATTCTCCCAGGAAGGCAACCGGGCCCCAGGCCTTGTGTGAGTATCTAGCTGTGCCATCACGCTGGGTTCCTGGGATGGTTCAAAGGTCACCTGGACAGGCCCTGTCTACTCATTTCCACTTGTGCACAGCCTCCCAACTCTCTGTCATCATGACCCTCTTCCCTTGGAGAACTGCCGATGGCCAGCTTTCTCAGCTTTGCTCTTCCACGCAATGCTAGGCATGAGGTCAGTTCCATTGCACTCCCTGCCCTCAGTGCCTTGCATCAGCCCCTGGGCTCCAACAGCCTGTGTTGGGGGATATTCAATCACACTGTGAAGCCCAAGTTTGCATTTGCATTAACTAAATAAAATTAACCTTGGGTCAGGAGGCTGAGTGAGCAACTAGTTGATAGAAAGTAGTCATAGAGCTTCAGAGGGCATCTGGAAGAGACAGAGAGACACAGGAAGTAGTAGGGAGGGATTTGGAGTAGTGTGGCTTTTTTGTTTAGGTGGAGAAGAAGGATGGGCTTTTTTGGAGATGCCAGCAAGGACAGAAGGTTAGCTAGTTGAAACCCAGCCTCTCTGAGCTAGCAGGTTTTCACCCCAGCCTTTGAATCTTGAGTCTTATTTATAAATAGAACAATAGAGATTTAGTTAAAGCTACCTTTAACTGTGGCGACAGGGCTGCTGCCTGTGGGAGCAGAATTCCCACCCGGCTGCAGCCTGACTGGCTTTTCTGCCAGAGAAGCAGGCTGAAGACTGCAGAGTCACAATTGCTGGCTGAAAAAGATTAAGGTGCAGCCACTGTGCTGAAGTTAAAAGAACAAGCCTACGCACTGTATTACACCTGCTTCCAGCCTCCAGGAGATACTGGTGGGGCTGGCATTCAGAGTGGCAGTGACCAGCTTGGTGGGAACAGCATGAGTTTCCTAACCAGAGATCCCTAGCTGGTATGTTTTTCTTCCCTCAACCCCTGGTCACTGGGAAGAGAATAGAAACTACAGCCCTGTGGGGGCCTGTGAGGATGAAACAGGCCCTTGTAAACAGTTCCTCCAATGTTGGCACTTAGAACTCCTTTTTAACAGCAAGTGCAGATGAAGGACACTTCAATTATTTAATGCCTCTAAACATAGATTTTATTAAGTATCTGTTAAAATGTTCCAACAAGGCCCCAGAGCCTGGGCCATTCTTAATTTCAGCCAACATGAAAATGTGCATGTCCTTGGTGATAGACACAGCTCTGGGACCAACCTAGTAGACAAGGTCAGGTAGAGATGAGACTTGTCCATACCCCATGACGCAGGCTCCTTCTAGAAGGGAGAAGGTGCCTAGTCCCTGGGGCAGACTATGGGGCAGACCATAGCTTCGGGTCTGGATTCTGACCCTTTGTACATAGTGGGATAACCCTCTGGTATGTTCTTCTAGGTATTCAGTGTGTGTGCACCCCACCTTCCCACATATCCTGTCTATGTGTCTTACCTGAATAGTTGCTGTAGTGGTTTGAAAGAAAATGGCCCCCAAAGTGGGTGGCACTATTAGGAGGTATGGCCTTGTTGGAGGAAGTGTGTCACTGTGGGGGCGGGCTTTGAGGTCTCTTTTCTCAAGCTGCAGTCAGTATGACAGTCAGTCAACTTTTTGCTGCCTTTTGGTCAAGATGTAGCCAGCACCATGTCTGCCTGCACACTGCCGTGCTCCCCATCATGATGATAATGGACTGAACCTCTGAAACCATAAGCTATCACCTCAATTAAATGTTTTCTTTATAAGAGTTGCCATGGTCATAGTGTCTCTTCACAGCAACAAAAACCCTAACTAAAATAGTTGCCTAAGCAGTAAAAGATTTTTTTTTTAAAGTCATAAAATGGAAAAGCATCTGACCTGAAAGAGATGAGCATCCCCTTTGTCACGTGATATATTTCAGTGTCATCAGAAAGCAAGCTGTGACCAGAGAAGCTATCTCAAGCAGCTGCCTGGCACTCTCAGCGCCTCAGAATTCAGAACTTGGTCTTCTCCTCACCAGCAGGGCCTCATTGCTCATACCAACTGAGAGGAAGCATCAAGGTCCCCTCCCTATGCAGCTCTCCTGCTATCTGACTTCACTAGGTCAAGACACCAGTGAGATGGGTGGAATGGAAAGGCAGCCTGGAAGGCAATGAGTTCGGGGTAGAAAGTGGCAGTCCATATGCAATTGCTTCTAGAGTCCAATGCAGACATGAGCCAAGTGTGCCTCTCATGAAAGGTGGCTCCTTGCTGACTCTGAGAGCCTGGCTATCCACAGCAGCCTTCACAGGCACTTGCCACAGAGGCCAAGGTGGTTTTGGAGAGGTTTGTGCAGGAGGCAGGTCCCTGGGTAGCTAGCTCTAGAGGCCAGCCATAGAGAAAGGGACCCAGGTCCAGAGTCAGGCTGATGAGCTGCCCTGCATGGCTCTCTGAGTCTACATGAGGGGCACTGAGGGGCATACACCTCTCCAGATCACATGACTGTTCAGCACACATGAGGGAAGGATGATCTGAGAAACCAAGCCACTGAAGCCCAGCACCAGGCCTGCCTGTGACCCTCCACTTGTTCTGCCTACAGGGATGGCCCCATAGCTACTTGACCTTGGAGAGGAAGTGGGCCTTGTGCAAGGACCTGCCTGTCATCGCCTGATTGGTAAAAGGCTGAACTCTGACATCTTACCTGGTCTTTCCCTGCCTAAGCACAGCCAGAAGGTGCCTTGGTCTTTAGGATAGATGCTGAGACACCTCTGCTGAACCAATGAAGGAAGGAAAAGGAGAAGAGGGAGGGAGAGAGGGGGCAAAGAGAAGGAGGGGGCAGAGGGAGGGAGGGCAGAAGAAACAAGAAAAGAAGAGAGGAAGAGGGAGAGGAGGGGGGGAGGAAGGAGACCACCCTCTTCTCCTCCCACTCTGTCTAGGTAAACTGATTACTGCCTTTGGCTAAAGACCAAACAGTTGGAATCTGAGATCTTATAGCTGCAGCCACATGTGGTAGCAGCTGGTGGGAAGCCCTGTGGACCCCACAGGAAAGTGGAAGAAAGAAGGAGAAGCTGAAGCCCAGGTGATGGAGGCAGGAAGTGACAGGCCTGAAGAAGATGGCGTGCATTAGAATCGGGCTCCTGCTGACACCCAAGCAGAGGCATCTACCAAACCAGACAGAGATGCTAAGAATGTAGGCCAGCTGAGAGTTCATCTCTTGGAGTTGTACTAGGATAGAAACGTGGAGCTGGAGCTGTAAGAACGAGCTCTCACCATATGGGAAATGTGTGGTGTGGACCTGTTGGTTGATTGACTAGCCAGTATTGGCTTCAAGCCAGCACCTAATGTGGGTTCAGGATGCTTGTGCTAAGCTTCAAGTTTGCACTGAATGAGGAGGATGTCAAACCTAATGAGCCCCAACCATCGGGGCTCACAATGGGGAGAGCAAACAAAGGGCCAGAGAATGCAGCATGTGGCTGAGGAGGTTGAAGCTGGCTGGAGGGGGGGACGCAGATGGAGGATTGGGTTCTGGATTTGAGCACCAATGTGTGAGCCAACTGATGTGTACCACAGCTCCTCTGTCACTTGTAGAGACTGAAAGCTGAAAAGCCAGGCTCGTTATTCTAATACCTCTCCTCAAACTTAGCTGTGTTCTACACTTTTAAGATCTCTTTCTTTATGTTTCGTGTGAGAGATGGGTGAGTGGTTGGAATGGTGTCCTTCAGCACACATGGGGGTTGGGGACCACCAAGCCTGAGGGGTGGGTCAATAGTGGGGATCAGGATAATAAGGCCTGTGCCCCTGCGATCTGCAGGTGAGCTCCTAGCTGCTGAACCTCTAGCAGTGGGACAGAACACTGAGCATAGACAGCAGAACCCAACCTCACAGGGTCCCCTTCCCCACAGTGAGCTTTGATGCTGTACGATTATAAGCATAGATAGAATGAAACCAAGTGTGTCTCCCTGGCAGCCTCAGGCCTCCACAGCCCTTCTCTTTGCCGTGCGTCTGCAGCGTCCTTGCTCCCTGCCTCTGCAGCCCCTGACTCCCATAACTCATTATCAGAGCCTGAGTCAGAGCCTTGACTTTGGGCTCTAATTCCTCATATTAAAAACAAATGCAGCTAAGTGTATTACCTGAGATCCAGCTGGAAATCGGAGAAAGTGTAACGTCTGCAGTCACCAGATCAGGAGGAGGAAAAAAAATGTCCATTTCTAATTCCAGCTGCAGCCTCATGACGTGTTAATGGTGCTCACCTGCAGCCCCATGTGAGCTAATTTAAAGGCTTAATTATACTTTCCAATGCAAAGTGGAAGGTTTTAGGTATGTATTCTGCCTTCACATTTTTNATTGTTTGAGAGTTCCATGTGGGCCTATACTGTAATTCCACCCCTTATCTCTCCCATNCAGTGTCTTACCTACACCTCACTTTCACCTTCCTTCCCCCTACAAAAGCATGAGTGCTTATTTTAAACCCACCAAGTCCATTTAGTGCTGCCTATATGTGCACGGATATAGGGTCAACTACTGGAGTGTGTGTAGCTTCTCCAGGATCACATCCCTGAGGAAAACTGACTCTCACTTGTCCAATAGCCATAGATTGCTAATAGCCCCCCAGTCAGCAGTGAGTCTGCATGAATCCTCATCTATCTGCACAGGGATTTTCACTGTCTTGATACTGTGTAGCTCACTGTAAGCCCCTCAAGACATTCAAGTGGCCAGGCCCCTCCTCTGAGGGCCTCCAACCACAAGGTTCCACCCACAGAACACTCTTAACTGCCCTAAGAGCTGGACCCAGCCCCAGCTCTGGACTTGAAAACCCACCAATCCCCACCCTAGAAGGGTCCCCCTGGAAGCTCCACCCCCAAGAAACACTGTATAAGCCCTGTCTTCTGCTCTGTTCTTAGCTGCTTCTTGCTGGAGCAGAGGCAGCCACCCTCTGGGTTCTTCTCCCCCCAATAAATCTCTTGTGTGAGGTTTGTTGTGTGTTGTGGCTTTGTGGTATTCCTTGGCTCCAGACCACCAGGATACCTTNCCCTTCAGAGCTGTAACACTTGTTTCCCCTCAACCCCAGAGCAGATCTGTAACACTTCCACTGGGGACATCTTTTCCCTCAGAGGTGNAATACTTACATCATGTGCAGAGAGTTCATGTGTGCTATCTACTGCCATGATATGTCCAGCAGATATTGTCCTATTGCTGATGTCCACTACCTCTGGCTCTTATAATCTTTCCCCACTTCTCTCCCACAATGACCCCTGAGCCTTGAGGTAGAGGTATGACATGGCTGCCCCATTCAGCACAGAGGTACACTAATATATGGGTATAAAGATAAGAACTGGGTGCTGGAGAGATGGCGTAGTGGTTAAGAGCACTGGCTTGCTCCTCCAAAGGATACAGGTTCTATTCTCAGAACCCACATGGTGTTCACAATGATCCAGAACTCCAGTTACAGGGACTCCAACTCCCTCTTCTGGACTCTGTGGAATCAGTCATGCAACTGGTGCACAGACATGCTNCAGGCAAAACACCCATATATATAAAATAAAATATTTAAAAATTAATGATAAGAACTTAGAGGGCTGTTAATTTCTATGTCTACTTAACACATTAATGCTATTAGGCTCTCCCCTGAGGCCTATGGCTTAGCCAGTCATTTTTTTCCTCCAGTTAACTGTACCAGCCATGAGTTCTACCTTGTAGAGAGGGCTTCAAACCAAACAGAAAGTGGTTGATTATTCCCATAACATTTGTGCCACTACTGCAGCAGTGAGCACATCTTGCCAGGCCCATCATTATTGTAGTTCACAGGGGTCACAGCTAGGTAAGACCATTGATGACGTTCCCCTNCCCCAGTCACATGCATTNCATCTTCTAGTACTAGGAAAGCTAGCCAGTAGGGAGGAAGCTTNCAGGTCCATACCAGCTTGACTTCTCCATGTCCTATGACTCAAGTATATGGTATCTTCAGCAATAGTGTCTTACCAACAGGATCACTAGTGTTGTTGTCTAGAATATATAAAGAACAAGAAAAAAACTAAACACCGAGATACAAACAACACAAGTAAAAACTGAGGCANCAATTAAACAAAGAGTTCTAAAATGAAGAAATACAAATGGCTGAGAAGTAATTTTTTTAATGTCCAACACTCTTAGCCATCAAGGAAATGTAAATTAAAACTATTTTGGGATTTCATCTTACTTCAGTCAGAATGGCTAAGATTTAAAAAAGGGGGGATAGCAAATGTTGGTGTGGGTGTGGGGAAAGGGGAACATTTGTTCACTGCCAGTGGGGTGCAAATTAGTGTAGCCAGCATGAGAATCAGTGCGGAGTTCCTCAAAGAGCTAGAAATTAATCTACCATATGATCCAGCTATACCATTTCTGGTATACCCAAATCTCTAGATCCTATTACAGAGATGCTTGTTCACCCGTGTTCATTGCTGCTCTTTTCACAATATTCAGGAAATGGAAACAGCCTAGATGTCCATTAACAGACAAATGGATAATGAAAATGTGGCTCATATACACAATGGAATATTATTCGGCTGTAAATGAAAATGAAATTATGAAATTGGCAGGGAAACAGAAAGAGCTGGAAATATTTCTGTGTCAAGGTAACCCAGCTCCAAAAAGACAAACATCTCCGGAGAGACATATGTAGCTTTCAGTCTTTAGATATGTGTGCTTAGATTGGCATGCCCACAGAAGTCAGAAACTAGTAAGGGGCCACGGGAGGGGATTTCAAGGGAAGGGAGAGAGAATACAGCTAGGGTGAAGAGGGAAGGGGAAAACAATGAAATTGGAAGGAATAAACGGATGGGGGGAGGACCAGGCACAGGAGTGAGCATGGGCAGCAATAACTAACACTTAAAGACATTCAGAAATGCCACGTGGAACCCTACTGCTGTAGAAGCCAGAGTAACTGATCTTACGAGGACGTTTACACGTACATGGAATTTAAATAGAGTTTCCCTGTAATGGGAGTGCCTCCTCCAAACACCATAGGCTATCAAACAAAAATGTTAGTATCAGGTATGGGTTATCTCTTTTTGAGTTATTTGTCAGTGTGGTCTCATAGACAACCCCCAGAACAGGACATTGTCATTGTGTACTTTCAAACAACAACCCCTGTTCAGAGGCAGAGCCCCCTCTCCAGTAGAAGGCAACCACTGCCAAAACCTCTCCTCCCTCCTTGTGGTCAGGCCACGATCAAGTGCACTTCCTATGTTGTTGTTTAGTTTTTCCTTGTGGCATGAAGGAGTGGTGGTCCANAGCAGTGTCCGCAGGGGCCAAAAGGATACATATCCAATGTCTTAGTTAGGGTTTCTTTTGCTGTGATAAAACAGCATGACCAAAAGCAACTTGAAGAGCAAAGGCTTTATTTGGCTTACATATCCTGAATCACTGAGGGAGGCCAAGGAGGCAATCAAACTGGGTGGGAACCTGGAGGCAGGAGCTGATGCAGAGGCCATGGATCAGTGCTGCCTACTGGCTTGCTCCTCATGGATTGTTTGGCCTGCTTTCTTATAGAATTCAAAACCACCAGCCCAGGTGTGTCCCCACCCACAATGGACTGGGCCCTTCCTTACCAATCACTAATTAAGAAAATGCCNTACAATCTTGCCTACCTACAGCCTGATCTTGTGGAGGCAACTTGTTCAATTAAAGCTCCCTCCTCTCAGATGACTTTAGTTTGTGAAAAGTTGACATAAAACTAGACNGGACACTCTAGTCAGGAGGCAGAAGGGCACAGGCCTAAGGCAAGATCAACAGCTTCATGTATTCTCCATGGACTCTTTCTCCTTTTTCTCTCTCCTTCCAGCTCTCATCTCCCCACCCCCTCCATCTGCACCCTCTATGCCATGGGCTCTTGGTGGTACAGGCCACATTTTCCTTCATGTTATGAATGTGTGCTATTGTATTTAAATGGAGAATATATATTTTAAAGGAAGGAGAAATCAGAAGCAACCTTTAGAGTAGTGGCNAATTTGGTCTGGGAGTTATTTGGTTTGGAAGATGACCACAAAGAGGAATAGGAAATGGAACCATCTTCCCAGATAAGGAATTGAGGAGTACAGAGAGGACAAGAACCCAGATTCCCAAGGAGGGCCACTAGAAGGTGTTAGTGGAGGTAGGACTATGAAAGAGAAGAGCCCAGTGGAGAAACACACATGGTAAGAGGGATGGGGACTCTGAGGTGGCTATGAACAATATCACAGGGCAGTCATCTCCCTGGACTGCTGGAACCTGGCAGGGAAGACTGAGGGTCACCTGCCAAGCTGCCCTAGTGGAGCAATGTCCCAGTGTCATTCATCAGTGGAGAAGAATGACAAGACCAGAATATTCATGTTCTTCCATTGATAGGCACAGACCCAGGGCTNGCTCTAGGCTGATGCTACTCAAGTGAGCATTCAAAGGTTATGACAGGTGTACCNGGAGCCTGGGAATTGGTGTCCAATCCCAAGGTACTGGCCATGGATTCTGGAAGCTGTGTCCAGAACNGAGGCTGAACTACNGCGTGTGCAGAACAGCAGCAGGTGTGACAGGTTCCATCTAAGGCCTGTCAGAGGATTGAAGTCTTTGAGAGAAGTGAGCTTGTGGGACCCACTCTGTCTAGAAAAGGAGATGGGGACAGAGCTCTAGAAGAAGTTCTGCCCTGAGAGTGAAGAGACAGGGCTGTTTCTCAGTCCCCTAGACAGAAGATAAGCCTGGAGTGAGCATCACACCAGGACAGGACACAGGACACAGGACCCTGGGAAGTAAGAAGGCACACACCCAAGCTTCTGTGTCTACAGCACTGGAGTAGAGGACATGGAAGGGTGGACAGTGGATGGGCACATCTGTGTGGTGAGCCATCAAGTGTGGCTGACTGTACTCCCTTCAATGTNGCTCACAGTCTGCACCATCACAGGTGCAAATGGACCATCCAGTAGACAGAAGGAACAGCAGAGCAGACAGACAGAACAAACAGAGCAAACAGAGCTCATATAGCAGGAGCCAACAAGAGATATGACCGAGTGGGTACTGGAAGTTNAGTCCTCCAGACACTGTGAGACATGATGCATCATCCATCAAGGATGGCAACTAAAATCAGTGTGCGTGTGTGTTGGGATGACTTCTTCTCCTCCTTCTCCTTTTCCTTTTCCTCTTCCCCTTCTTCTTCCTCCTTCTCCTTCCTTCCTTTCTTCCTTCCTTCCTCCTCTTTTATTTTCTTGAGACAAGGTCTGGATATATAATCCTGATTGGCCCAATACTTACTACTTAGCCCACACTGGCCTTGAACCTGTGACAATATCCTTGCTTCAGCCTCCCATGTGCTAGGATTATGGGTACATATCACCATGATGCCTGGCTCACTGTTTGTTTTTGAAGCTGGTTTGTGTGGTGCAGTGCCTTAAACAGGGACAACAGCCCATGATCTGCCACTTTTATGCCACAGCCTTTGAGGCCCATTGTCATCCCAGGCCACTTCTACCTAGAGACATATGGGATGCAGTATAGCAGGTAGGCCTCTATAATTGGAGTTCAGATGAAAATCATGACCTGGAGGCCAAAATGAATGGANGGGGTCTAAGCCAGCAGGGCTGAGCACAATGAGAGTCTCTTGGTGATCACTGTAGGCTATNTGGACACTTCCAGAGCCTTAACACTTCTGCTCTTTATGGCTGCCTTCAAAGCCATGTGGGAACAGACTCCTGTGACCACACCAGTGTGATGGGAAGCAGGGAAGTGGCATGGTTCTCTCCTCTAAAATCTAGGNAGATGAGGCCAAGCTGCCATGCACTGGAAAATATGTTTAATAATTATCTGAGCAGGAACCTATTGGAGGTGATCTATTGAAATGTCAACCCCATTCATCTTTAATGAGAAAACAAAACCTTTCNGCATTATTACTCTTTGGAATTATAGAACACATTGGCTGATATNCTGTCATTTTCAAAACTAAATGAGAAAAAATCATTAAGAAACTGAGTGTGGTCTAATTTTCCTGGCCTGGGTCTCCAGGAAGGCACTGCCACCATCTGTAACCACCACTCACTAGTGAGGCTCGATGTCACCATCATGATATATAGCTCAATAATGTCCTGCCAGCTGGCAAAACACATTTTGCGGATTCAGGCTGTGTNAGTTAGATCAAAAAATTATCAAGATAGATGGGGTGATCAGAAACTGGAAGAAAGATTAGACAGGGTGATAAGCACTGTGTGTGTGTGTGTGTGTGTGTGTGTGTGTGTGTTGTTGTTGTTATCAACAAAAGATACTAGTGGGGGAGGGCACATAACATGTGGTAAGATCATCACTGGAATTAGAAGCCCTCAGATAGGGACTACCATGGAGCTTTCATGATTTCTAGCTACTCTGAGCCTTAATTTAATTTAATTTAATGAGTAACCTTAGTTTACTCACTTGACATTAGAACAGCTTAGCTTCTGACACTTTCCAGGTTTTGCTGCAACCTCTAAAGGACTGATAGGATACTAGGGTTTTGTGCATAAACTATATCTCATTCTGGTCACGTCCATGGCAAGTGCACTGGCTGGTTTTATGTCAATTTAACACAAGCTAGAGTCATCAGAGACGAAGGAGCCTCAGTTGAGAAAATGCCTCCATAATATCCAGCTGTAAGGCATTTTCTTAATTAGTGATCAGTGGGGGAGGTCTCAGCCTATTGTGGGTGGTGCCACCCCTGGACTAGTAGTCCTGGGTTCTATAAGAAAGCAGGCCGAGCAAGACATAGGGAGCAAGCCAATAAGCAGCACCCCTCCATGGCCTCTGCATCAGTTCTTGCCTCTAGGTTTCAGCTCTGCTTGAGTTCCNGTCCTGACTTCCTTGAATGATAAACTATGATNTGAAGGGTAAGCCAAACAAACCCATTCCTCCCCAACTTTCTTTTGATCATGGTGTTTCATCACAGCAATAGAAACCCTAACTAAGACACCATGGTAACTCAATAAGAACTAAAGACACTCCAAAAGAATTTTGAGTGTAATCAGTGTCTATCTGTTCCCAGGTCTATGGAATGGACAAAGGTATTGTCAACACTCGGATGCATTTGGTTCATGGAGCAGGTGACATGTATAAGCCATCAGCAGCAGACAGAAAGGCACCTGCTTCAGGATAGAGATCGTTGTTCAATCTGAATAATTTCAGGCAACTTGCTAAGGTCAGGCACCATCTCAGTGCTGGGAATGCTATTGTCAATTAAGGGGTATAGACAAAAAAAAATCCACCACGAGCTGTAAACCACTCTGAATATTTTGCACAATTTGTGGCTATGTATACATAATTACAAGTACATGTTTAGTTATAATTATTAAAACAATTATGGTATTTATAACTATATTGAGTCTTGATAATATATAAGGGAACAGAAAAAAAGGAAAAATTGTTAATGAATCTCCTCAGTCAGTTACGTTCTCAGGAGAGTAAACTATCTCAAAGTCCCTAATTCTGGGTATCCTCACCTCTGGTATGGCTCATCTCCTAGCTCATATAGCATACTTCTTATCAAACCCCTTAGTGAGTGTGACCAAAGAGCTTTTCCTAGATGTCTCCAAGACACAGCTTAAGTGATATGTAAACTTTATTTGGCTTCCTTTCTGAAGTTCCACTCTTCTTCATATATAACCCCAGAAAAGCAAACAATGTTTTCCCAAAATAACCATGGTAGGGCTACAGTGATACTGTTCCCACACAAGCGAGGGTGGAAGTCAGACCTCATTTTTACACATGTGCACTTCACTAAGTATTTGAAATCTGCCTTATTTAAGCCTTGCACTGCCCTTAGAGAGCCTTGGAAAAAATGTGTCAGCCACATGTAGCACTAAGGACTCAGCTACTATATATATATACAATACACATCTAGATGTGTATAAGAGACAGCACACACACACACACACACACACACACCCTCAGAAAAAAAAAAAAAGGCCATGAATTTGAAAGAAAGTAATCAGGGGCAAGTACATTAGAAGGTTTGGAGGGAAGAAAAGGAAGGCACAATGTAATTATACTAATCTCAAATATATATATATATATATATATATATAGTAGCATAATTATAAGAAAGCATAATTATAAGGAAGGCTGCACATTATTCCTAAGTCTACATTTATAAATTCTCCTCAGTAGAGCTCTCAGTTGGAGGGCACTGCCCATCATGGCAAAGAATTCATGNTGGCAGAAGAATGAGGCAACTGGTCACATTGTGTTCACAGTCAGGAAGCAGGGAGTGATGCAGTCAGGCACTCAGCTGATGTCTCCTTTCTATTCAGTCTGAGATGCCAGCACCCACATTCTGAGTGAGTCTTCCATCTCAATTAATNTAATCTAGATAACCCCCACAGATATGTTGTGCTGGTCAGTTTTTGTCAACTTGATACAAGCTAAAGTCACCTGGGAAGAGGGGACCTCAGTTGAGGAATTATCTCTGTTAGATTGGTCTGCAGGCAAGTCTGTGGGGGCATTTTCTTGATTAATGATTGATGTGGTTAATGATTAATGATTGATGTGCCCACCATGGATGATGCCACCTCTGGGCAAGTGGCCCTAGGGTGTATAAGAAAGCAAGCTGAGCAAGCCCTGGGGAGTAAGTTAGTAAGTAGTGCTTTTCCCTGGCCTCTGCTTCAGTTCCTGCTTCCAGATTCTTGTCTTGAGTTTCTACCATGATTTCCCTTGATGATGGACTATGACTGATAAGCTAAAAAGAACTCTTTATTCTACAATTAGATTTTGTTCATGGTGTTTATNACAGCAACAGAAAATTAGATAGTACATATGCCCAGGAATTTGTCTCCCAGGTGTTCCTAGAACCTGTCACGTTGACAGTCAATGCTGACAACACAGGTACTTTCCCCATGTAAGTGACAAAGTGGACATAGGCANCTGCCTTAGCCAGTGTTGTATCACTGTGAAGAGACACCATGACCACAACAACTTTATAAATGAAAGGATTTAATTGTGGTTCGCTTACATTCAGAGGCTTAGTCCATTATCCTCATGGCAGGAAGCATGGAGGCACACAAGCAGACATGGTGCTGGAGAAGTAACTGAGAGTTCTACTTCTCAATTGGCANGCAGCAGGAAGAGAGAGAGTGAGTGAAAGAGACTGGGCCTGGCTTNGGCTTCTGAAACCCCAAATCCCACCTCCAGTGACACACTTCCACCAACAAGGCCACACCTACTCCAACAAGGCCATGCCTCCTAATCCCTGTCAAGTAGTGCCATTCCCTATTGACCAAACTTTCAAATATATGAGCCTATGGGGGCCATTCCTAGTCAAATAATCATATTCNACTCCCCAGACCCATATAGGCTTGTAGCCATATCATAATACAGAAATGCATTTATTCCAACTTCAAAAGTCCCCATTGTCTATAGCAGTCTCAACACTCTGTAAAAGTCCTAAATTCAAAGTCTCTTCAGAGACTCATGACAATCTCCTAACTGTAATCCTCTGTAAAATCAAAATCAAAAAGCAGATCACATACTTCCAATATACAATGGCACAGAATATACATTACCATTCCAAAGAGGAGGAAAGGGAGCATANTGAGGAAATACTGGACCAAAACAGAACTTACAACCAGCCAGGAAAACTCCAAACTGCATCTCCATGTCTGATGTCAAAGCACTCTTCAGATCTCCATCTCCTTTCAGCTTTGTTGACTGCAACACACTCTCTCTCTTGGGCTGATTCCATTCCCTGTTAGCAGCTTTCCTTGGCAGGTATCCCACAGTTCTGGCATTGCCAACATCTTGGGGTCTCCAATGAAATCTAAGCTTCAATTTCACAGCTTGATACAATGTCCTCTATGCAGGGACACCCCTGACACATGCCTGGTCTCAGAGGCTTTCCATAGTTGCAGATGGAGAAACAACAACCCCTTACTTCTATCCTTGACTCTAAAGTCAGAACCACATAGCTGAAGCTGACAAGTTCTTTTGCTTGCTGAGGCCAGAACATGGCCCCCTCATTCAAACACATTTTCACCAGCTTTCTGTTTTCCATGTTTTCCTTCACTGCCTAAGCTTGGCTGTCCTCGAACTCGGTCTGTAGACCAAGCTGCCCCAAACACAGAGATTTGTGTTACTCTGCCTCCCAAGTACTGAGATTAAAGGCATTCACCACCATGCTCCTGCCCTAAGCTTTTCTTCAATTCCTTTTCACAAGTTGGAAGCTTATCTGATTGGGTCTTGCCCTGAGGTCACCACTCTCTTTATTCTATTTAGCATCAAGCTTTTCTTTAATCTGTTTATCTCCTTGAGTACAGAACTTCCAGGTGCCCCTTTCCTCCTCAAACTATACACTTTGTATTTTTCCTTGCTCAACTTGTTCCTTTTCATTTTAAATCTGCGTAAGACTATACACTATAATAAACAAGCAACACAGTCAATACTAGACTGTCTAAAAATCTCCTCTGCCAACACCATTAATCCAAAACTCTTCAACTTAGCCTTGGGCCAACTTTTTGGACAAGGACAAAAAGCAGCCACATTCTTTGCCAAAACATCATAAGAATGGTCTCTAGGCCACATACTATATTCTTCTCCTCTGAAACTTCTTGAGCTAGGCCCCCACAGTTCAAATCACCCTCTGCACCACTGTTTTCCATGCTCCTACAAAAATGATCTATTAAGACTCATTTNAAGTGTCCAATCACTTTCCTAGTCCAAATTCCCAAAGTGTCCCATATTACTCCAAACAAAAGTATGGTCAGGCCTGTCACAGCAATATCTCAGTCCCTGGTACCAATTTCTGTACCAAAACCCACCCCCCAGTGACATACTGTTTTCAACAGGGCCACACCAACTCCAACAAGGCCACACCTCCTAATCCCTGCCAAGTAGTGCCACTCCCTAATGACCAAACATTTAAATACATGAGCCTATGGGGACCATTCCTATTCAAACAACCACAGCTGCCTACAGCATAGAGGGAGGGCATGGATGTGGAGTTTATTGGATGCCATTTGTAGAGGAGACCCTCTCTGTGCACTGCAGCCCCCAGGACTTCCTCAAAAAATTCAAATGTTTCTTTGAACAGAAACTTAGGTCACATCACACTAGCCATTATTGTTTTGAAATCAAATATTCATTCAAGAAACAGGTATGATCCTGAGGAGATTGTTGTGGTGGTATTTTATCTATGTCCCCCAATAAAATTTATCTGAGAATCAGAGGAACAAGGTCAGCCGCTAGCCTTGCAAAATTAGCACACGCCCTTAATCCTATCACTTAGCAAGCAGGGTCTGTCTGGATCCCTGTGAGTTCCAGGTCACACTAGGAACAATCAAGCATGGAGACACACGCCTGTAATCCCAACATCAACCATAGAATTCTGGAGGTCTGTACAGACAGACAGGAAGTGACAGAGATGGGCGGTAGGAGGAAGTGATGTAGCTAGGCTGAAAGAGCCAATGGGAGAACAGAACAGAAAGGGATATAGATGTGGAGGTATAGGAAGTCAGACACACTCTCCTTTTTGGAAGCAGTGGTGGTGGTGTAAGGTGAGGGTGGTAGCTGTTCCTAATTCCTCTGATGTCTGTCAGACTTTCACCCCTATCTCTGCCTCCGTGTTTTATTTAACAAGACCATTTAGAAAATCTGTCTTACAGACTGTGACGGGAATCTGGATGAGTACCCCTTGTCCTGGTTCCCAGCCATCTGTTTTTAAAATGAAAAAAAAGCAGGAGAGAGGCACAACAAAGCACCAGTGGTTCTTCCCCAAGGAATAGCTCCCTGGGAATAACAGAGACCTGGCTCCTAGGCCAACAGGACACCTGACAGGGTCTCAGCACTCAAGGTCCAGTCAAGGGACTCCTCAAATCACTGGCTGCTCCAATCCCATAAAGTGTCCTAAGGAGACCTTCTGTGTGCAGAAACCTAGGACACACATTAAGTCCACCCCCAAACTTGCTGAGTTCATCACTGTGAGCCCAGGCTGCTGGGGCAAGGGGTTGTGCTGGGCTCCAGGAACTATGTATTTAAGAACTCAGGCTTATGCAGTGTCTTTTCTCCCTCACCTTGTCTTTTAGGTCCTCTGTGCTTTCTTGGCCTTCTATGAGACTAGACTTGGGATTTGAAAGACAGCCCCTTCTCCCATACAGACCTGTGCTCTGGGCTCCTAGTGAAATTCCTAGTTCCATGCAGGGAACTGGGAATAAGGAAGTGGGTGTCAGTTGTCTTAATGTTAAAATCAGCTCCTTCAAGAGATGCTGTGTTCCAACTTGTGGCATGAGGGAGCAAGAAACTGCAGGCCTGAGCATCTTAAACTATGGATCCCAAACCCATATGGAGTCATGTGATTAAATGCTGAAGCAGCACAGTTGGTAACAGTAAAAAGTTCCTGAATGCACAATAACCAAAAGTTAATTCAAAGTCTATCTGAGGTGCCTGGTAATGCTCACCCTTCCTCGTGTCATCTGACTTCTGTAGCTCTGGTTCTTGACCCGAAACTTGCACACTTCACACTTTGTGTGCCATTAAGTCAGGAGTCACTAATCAGTGCAGCCTAAAAGTCAGGCCTCAGATTCAAGATTTTCCTTGTTGTTTGNAGTGTTTTTATTGTAAATACAAAGTTCTCTGCTCTTGTGGAATTAATGGCTTAATTACAGNAAACAAAGACAATGTATTCCTACCGTCATTCCTCAACATAGCTTTGCATCAGTACATATTTGGATTCAATTATATCAGAATGTTTGACATAGCTGACTTGAGTTGAATAAAAAAATTGTACAATAAATTTTGGCTTGAGAGTAGGACAGAATTTCCAACAATTTCTGAAATGGCCCTAAATGTGCTTCTGCCATTTTATACTATTTATTCATGTGATGCTCTAGTCTGAGCAGTGACAATTATAAAATCAAAATATTGATCAACTAATAGGGGGTGGGAAGACTGTAAGATAGACAAAGGGCTGTGAAATGCCATCTTCTGGGCAAGACATAGCCATATAATCAGATCTCACAGCAGCAACGAATACCCACACCGGGACTGCACAAGAATGGGCCAGTCAACAGTCAGTGTGGGTAGAGGAAGGCCCAGGGACTCACTGAGCTCAACTATTTCCTGCTGATAGATTTGGGGAGCAGGAGAGTCATGGCCTTCAGTTGTGTACACACTGATGACCCCAATGGTCACACAGAGGGACCTGGTACTAATGAATCACAAAATCAAACCCAAAGTCATGAGTCTGGGAAATGGATTGGTAAGGATTGGAGGAAGGAGATGTTGGTAAGGAGGGGAGGGAGATAAGAGAGACTGGGAGTAGAAAATATTCAAAATGATTCACATACATATATGAAATTGTTAAAGAACCAAATTAATTTTTTTTAAAAAAAAAGGGGGGGGGAAATGTTGAAGATGCTCTATGTCCCAAGGTATTAAATCTTCAGGCAAGATTTAATTCTCTATGCAAAAATAAGCAAATCATCTCATTAGTATGCAAATATATCCATCTTATTAGTATGCAAATTTCCTCTCATCTTTAATAAATGGTAAAATTGTATCTATACAAAAGAGTTGTTTTAAAATAAATTTCTTTATGATTTATTATCAGTAGATGTTTTCTTTGTGTATCTATTTTGTGTTCTGTACACCTGGGGTNGTGTTCAAGAGAAAAAAGGTCACAAGCAGAAAAAAAATTAAGAAGCCCTGATATGACACATGTTCCCTAGGAACAAGCACTGGTAGCCCACTCCTCCTCTAACTCAGATTTTATTTCAAATTGTATTTGTCTGTGAACACACAAAACCCTGTTCTATAAGGGTCCCAAATACCCCTTAGGCTGCTAAGTGAAGCCCTGTGACCACCTCCAGCCTCCACAAGGAAAAAAAATGATGTTTCTTTGTTTTGAGATTGTTTTGGGATTTAATCAAACTTGNAAGATCTTAACCAGACTCCTTCAAAGCCATTCTCAAGGCAGAGTCTAGGCACCAGAGACAGACACATCAGCAGCCCGTTGCACTCAGCATCCTCCACTCCGGCTTTACCCACCCAGAGCTGCCTGCAGAGAGTGACNGACAGTCCTTCCCAGTTTACCTCTAACACATATACATGTACACAGACACGCACACATGAATAATGACAAGCATGCACGCTGGTAAGCACACATGCATAGATGCCAGTGGTTCATGCATGCATACCCACATGTGCCCTATACACACTCCTATGTGTGCACTTCATGGCCACATCAATGTGAAGCTGCCCCAGTGATAGTTTCTTGGGCAAGCCCCGATTTACCCTTCATGTACCTGCTGTTGTTACTTTCTCTGAAACCCTGGAGGCCCAAGTCCCACTGAGGTCCTACTGTTCTTCCAAAGCCCTGGAATCCAGGCACAGGCTTGAGGCTTCCGAGCTCTTGGCTGAACTGTGGCTCCTTGATCTCTGAGACACCTGTCACTGGAGGCTCNGTGGCACAGCCGCTCATCTTGTGAAGAAGCGTNACTCATTGCTCCAGGAGCTAGCCCACATAGAAGCAGATTCCCCGAGCCTGTGCTTCCTGTGGCCCTCGACTGGCCACCAGGCCCTNCCCTAGCCCTAGGGCCTCTGTCACCCAGCTCCTACCTTCAAGGAGATCCCTTTTAGTCCCTCTTCTTCTGTGTCTGATGTCTTTTGACCACTAAAACTATTGACCACTCTCCCCACTGCTCCTTCCTCCAGCAGAATTCTTGCCACCCACCAGCTGGACCTGTCCTTAGGGTCACTGATTCCCCAGTCCCTACCTGTCAGGCCTGGTNGTCCTTTCCTAGGGGCACTGAGATGAGAAAACACCATCCTCTGGTTCATCATGACTAAAGGCTCATGGCAGCCAGCTGGGGACTCATCATGCCTGAGGGCTCTCTGGAACTTCTGACATCCGTGCCTCCAGCCTGTTGTTGAATANTAGCATAAATTTGACCTTGGCCACACTTCTCAGTCCTGCAGAGACCTCCATTACACTTCTGTATCCCCGGCTGGGTTACCAATATCTCGAGACAGCTGTGGATGAAACAACAAATAGGCATTTGTTGCCCAGCTGTAACAGAACCTTTCTTCAGAGTACCTGAGCACTGGAAGTAACAGGCCTTCAGCCCCCGAGTCGCCTATCAATGAGACTTCCAAACTGAAAGTGTGTGCCAGAAGGGTACAGCCAAGGATTTCCTGCAGAGAGTCCCTCATCCCTGCAGTTCTCTGTGCCCAGACATCCAGGTGACTTCTACTTGATTTAAATACCTGAACTTGTTCTCCACTAAAGAAAAGATATTTNTCTGTTCACTCCTGGGGATGTTCTGGAATGTGAGCATGAATCCCATTATCATGATTGTCTGGCTTTTAAACATGCTTTTGCCAGCGTGGAAGCTACTTGTTCTAAAAGCCTTAACTGACTGTCAAAAAGCCTGTGGTTGGCCATTCTGCCTAGGCATAAAGGCCTTCGTTACAAGTAGCAGCAGCGTGAAATGCAGACTTCGGCTCAGCCTACCACTTTTGATTATAATTGGGCTCGTTAACTTCAGTGAAACAAACTCTGGGCAGTGGAGGAAGCCTGCTTTGTGACAAGGTGCCTGTGAGTTGCCAGATGAGGACAGAAATGAGGGGTGTANAGAACCAGTATCATGGTAGTATTTCTTTCTTTTTATGTGTTTGTGTGTGCCTACCCATGAGTGCCACAGCAAATTATGGAACTCAGAGAACAACTTCCAGGAGTTGATTCTCTCCTTTCCAGCATGAGGGTTCTGGGCATGGAACTCAGGTTGTCAGGCTTAGTGGCAAGCACCTTTGCCCCCTGATCAACTTTGCTAGCCTCATGGCAGTGTTTTTCATTACCTACCAAGAGCTTTGGGTGGCTAGGAAACTGGACAGACTAGGCAGGATCTTGTGGGCCAGCTCAGGGACAAGGAGTTAAGGAGTGGTGAGCAGCTGAAGCCCACGACCCTTACTTNCAGCACAGTTGTTTATAAGAAAGAAAACACCATGGATGTGGATCACTAGTATCCAGTGACTAGACAGGCCTCTGTTCCTTCTGTGGAGGGTCCTGAGTATCCTGAAAAGCCCAGCAGATCCATCAAGATACAACCCCATTTGCGCATGTGCTAAGATTCCAGAGTCTGGGCCTCCAGGGCTACTGAACTTCCTGCATCTGGTGTTTTGTCCTATGCATACCTAAGAGNTTTAGTCTGTAATGTGGGCACAGGGAGAGAATAACTTTGACAACTTACCACAGATCTCTGCATCCCCAGCACATGGTAATATTCTTTNCTTCAGTGGGGAATTTGTACCATCTCACCCAGAAACAGCNATGACGTCTCTTTGCATCATCCAAATCTGCAGCATCACACTTGTGCTTAGGGCNGATGATAAAGTGGAATAAGAGAAACCATACCATGGCAGTTGATTGAGACATTGACCAAGGGAGGAGCCTTGGTAGCTTCCAGTCATTTCTCTGCATTTTTCTAAAGTTCCTCAACTTCAGCCCCAATTCTTGAGCACCATACTCACCCTCAAAGCACACTTTGTTCCACAGGGGCTGCTTTTCTGGATGATGCCCTAACTAAACCAAAGAATCTTTATCTAAAGCAAAAGGGAATTTTCTCTTTGCAGATTTGAGTGTCAGGATAGCAAGCTTTCCTGGGTCAAAACATATATTTTTGTATATTTAAATTTGTGATTTTAAAAGTTCTGACAAAATGTTACATTAAATCTGTTTTTCTCCCTCTACCATGAATGAACGGAAACCTGAGAGCCTCAGCCAAGTTATTGCTTTGAAAATGAAGGTGATTGGTTCACATCAATGCCTGAACTGTGGACTGTGAAGGTGATTGGTTCACATCAATGCCTGAACTGTGGTCTGTGAAGGTGATTGGTTCACATCAGTGCCTGAACTGTGGTCTGTGAAGGTGATTGGTTCACATCAATGCCTGAACTGTGGACTGTGAAGGTGATTGGTTCACATCAATGCCTGTTTGGTCTGTGAAGGTGATTGGTTCACATCAGTGCCTGAACTGTGGTCTGTCGAATGCAACTCCTCCTTAGAGGGAGCAGGTAGTATTTCAGGCTTCTGGGAGGTTTCTGTAGCCTCATCCTTAGGCCTGCCTAACAACCCATTTCAGGAGGAAATGAAAGCACAGCCAGGTATTACTGAAACACGTTCAGGAGCTAGGATATCAGTATTCTCAACAGGGACACCAGGGAAGTATGTCAGTGTGAGGTCCCCTCACTGGTGTGCACCAGCTGAGGATCAGGTGGCCTGAAGCCAGGGATGAGTNACTGATGTTTCCACCAGCAGAGGGTAGTTGTGTCCAGTCAGGACACCATTGGAGGCCCAACCAACCATGTAGGTGGATAAACAGTCACCCACTGACTAATATACACTGTTCTGGGTAAGCCTGAATTGTAAGTTCTCCTGGCCAGGTGACTTTCTCTAAAATGTGCTTAAGAAGGAAAAATGAGTGAACTCTCAGCATGTACACTTCACATTAATGCTTTTCTGTCAAAACACCCCACCGTCTAGACTGAGCTGTGTCTCTGGCTTCAAAAGCCTTTGTCTGAATCTGTATTCCACAAATGCAGCTTCTGCAGTATATGTTACAGTCAAAGGGAAAAAAACCAATAATTGCAAGGTTTGAAAACTTGATTTAAATATGTTGAGTGGTTAAGAACAGTCCCTAGGGGGCAGGTGAACTTGGCTCCTGTGAAGTCTATCTTAAATGAGTCTGTAATATCTAAAAACAAAAGAAAAATGTCATTGTGTTCTTCCAAAGTTTCAGAATGAAGGCTCACAATGAGCTTCCATACCATGGGGACAACTCTACTGAGCTGTGTGATCCCTGCTTCAGAGCAGACAGCTCCAGGGCACTGTGGGAAGACTCTATGGGAACATCCATCCCAGGATACCTGCTTCAGAGCAGATAGCTCCAGGGCACTGTGGGAACACTCTATGGGAACAGTCAGTCCCATAGAGTGAGGCTGGACTCACTCTGGCTGGGAACCATGGCAGCTTCCAAAGTCTNCTGGCTACATTTACACCTCCCTTGCAGTTGTCTGTGTATGACAGTATCTTTGAGACTTCCAACCAGTACAGACCCCCTGCCCCTCAGCAGTGGGACCTCATTGATGAACGACACTGTGGCACTTACAAATGCTAGGGAGCCAGTGTCTCTGGAGGAGTCACCACTTTGGCTCCAGGTCTCCTACCACACCAGAAAGAAGAACCTGAGGACAGAGGATAATGGGTCACAACCAGCAGCTGTTATGAGCGCCTCAGGTTGGGCAGACCAGGATAGGGCCTAAAGAACCCCTGCCCTTGCTGATGACCTTCAGTCACAGGGAGCCACATTGGTCTAGGCATTGTGGTAGAATGCCATCACCTGCATCACAACCTGCCACTTGGAAGGTGCAAGAGAACAATGAAGATAAGCAGATGAGTGGACCATCAGCCAAGCTGGACTGATCCTCAGGTCACTTGAGGTGGGGGGCAGTGATTGCAGCCTTAGTGGGCAGAGACTCCAGAGGCTGGTGGCTATTCCTGGCCTCCTAGAAGGCAAGAGGTCATGAGAAAAGTATGTCTGTGTCAGGACAAAGAGCAAATACTTTTGCAGACAGGGGTTACAGAACTCCCAGGAGTGTCTGACACTGCTTGGGTGGTGGAATGCTGCCNAAAGGGAAGGTCATGGCAGAGGACTTAAAGTCAAAGGGCTCCTTAATCTGCCTCATGGAGAAGCCACTGTGCTGCCTAAACAGCTTTCCTGGCATACCATCTGGACCTGAAATTTGCCATTGTGTGGGTGCAGTGGAGCTTCCTTTAATGAATGTGGAGCTTCAGACCATCACCACAAACCATGTGCAGAACACTTCTGTCACCCCTAAAGCTCCCTCTCACCCAGCCACAGTTCATCTCAGGGACCACCCTCAGCCCCAGGCAACCACTGACCATTTTCTTTCTGGATGAACTTGCCTTTTCTGGATGTGTGGTGGTCTTTGGTGTCAGGATTCTTTCCTCCCTTTGTCCACCACCACCTACAGCATGTGAGACACTGGGCAGNTATGAGTAATCCAGTCTTCTCTATTGCTAACCCGTGCTCTGTTGTACGGCTCCCTGAATTTTATTCCTTTCAATTGATGGACCTGCAGATTGTCTGTTCTGTAGGGAATTTAGCAACAGTGATGCTACAAAGATTCCAGTCTGCATTTTGTCTATGTGGACATGTGTTCATTTCTCTAGACAGAGCCCTTGGAGTGGAATCACTGGGTTATGTCACAAGGATGTGTTTAACTTTCTCTGAAGTTGCTAACCACTTTCCAAAGTGACTACACCATTCTGCACTCCATCCAGCAGTGTGTATGGGCTTCTATTTCCTCTTGATCTGTCTTCTTCTTTTTCTCTTCCTCCTCCTCNCCCCTCCTCCTCCTCTTCTTCCTTCTTCTTCCACCTTCTTTCTTCTTACCCCCTCCCCCTCCTCTTCCTCTTCCTTCTCTTCCTCCTCCTCCTCCTTCTTCTGCTGTTTGGCAGCCGAGGAACTTTACCTTTCCTTTTCTGACAGTTAACTCAGAANTTGGCTGTGGGAGAGGATCACCTCTCCAGAGAAGGCTGTGTGGCTTCTGAGACAAACTCTATAAATAGCCTTACTTATNTTTCAAATGATACACAATCTTCTAACAGTCATTAGCACAATGGCCCCCAAGTCATCCCCATTGTTGCAAACGAATACAACCCCATCAAAATGCCATGTTGCTTATTATCCCTGTCTGCAGGATGTTCCTCCTCCCCATACTGTTCCCTTAGATCCTGCACCCACCCACCTGCTTGTCTCTAATCTTGGGTTATGGTCTGTCTTGTATCCTCTCTGTCTTGGATCAAAACAAAATTGCTGATCCCTGTCTCCCTACTTCTTATTTGTCGTTAGGATGTAGTGGTGTCCTAGTTTCTGCGGAAATGCAATGGAAGTCTGTGTTCTTTGTTTCCACGAAGCTAGCTTATCATCAAGGCTCTGCATCATGTTCTTATATTTATCTGTGTGATTCACAGTGCTCCCTGTTATTTTGATTAGGATTTCCACTCTGTCATTTGGCTTAACCACTGCTTACTTGTTCAGTGTCCTCCCACAGAAGGATGGACAATGCCATCATGTCTGCTTTCAGAGTTAGAAACTGTGCTTCAGTGAACAGCCCTCAGTGGTGTCCTTGTGGGCAGCTCTGAACTGGGATCATTAACCTTTAGTGCTGGAGCCAGATAAGCCTTCACACTGCTGGCTCTCAGAGCCCAAGAGAAGCATGGGTACCGTACTTGCTCCCCAACATTTGACATCATCTGCTATAAGCGTCTGCCTCTCTGNGGATTGTGATGTTTTCTCCTGGGGGGTGGGCAAGCTTCTAAGGCCTTATTCTGTCACTGAAATGATTAGTTGTTCCCTGTCTGTCAGAGGACTTTGTCTTCCATGGTTGATAGTCTCAATGTGCCCTGGACATGCCTCTCCTGCCCACAGTGGTCAAGACTTGCAGTCCTGCTGCCTCACTTTCCCTAAGCCTGTCTCCCTAGCTGTGGAATGGGAAGAGTGCTCTCTGCCCGTAGTGAATGTTGNTTATTGTTCACCAAATTGCAGCTCTGTGCCATCAATCAGAATCCCATGATCCCCTGGGAAAGCATCTCTCAAGAGTCCCTAATGAGGAGATGTGGCCACAGGAGAGTATTGGCCAGGGAATGTGAATGACAAGGTGGTTAGGGAGCAAGCATTTCCTTCCTCTTCCTCACCCATATACTGTTGGAGCCACAAGGGCCATGAACAGATGAGAGACCTGAGTCCCAGGACCTCAGCGAGGAGTCTGGACTGCCACATGAGCACTGAACATCTCTGCCGAGCTAAACAGTTCAACTGGGCACAGAAGCTCAGGTCTCCTGAACTCAGGCTGCTCTGGGGATTTATAAGAAAACAGCGGGGGATGAAGCCTGGCTTGTGAGAGCAGAGGGCTGGCAGTGATGGCATTCACTGGGAAAGTTGCTCCCACAATACTGCTTCTTGTTGCTAAAAGCTAGCAGCTCAGAGGGACACCTAGCTCTTCAAGAATAAAGAGAAAAATTACCCCAACCCAGCTAATGACTAGGTGGCTAGGAGAAGCCATACATAACCTGACTTAGAAGCTTTGGGTGTGTGAGCCAGCCAGGATGGGTAGTGTCAAGAGACCTGCGTGANTCCAAATACAGGGGAGGGAAGGGAAGAGAGCCTGGGCCTGTGAAATGTTCTCTCTCTAAATTTCCATTCATTCTGTGATGTTTTATACAACAAGGCTTTCAGAAGAGTGTTTGGCCACCTCTAAATGATGTCCAAAAATAAATAAAAGTAACAATAGCACCTTATTGCATCCTACCTCTTACAAAGGATTGTGTTCTTCAGGGCAGTAATAACAGGCATTTATTGAGGTCAGGGAGTAAATGCAATTTGCATATATTGTCTCCTATTTCTTAGGGCTTTGGTTAAGGTTTGATGTATTTAGCACCATTTCATATGCAAACAAATTAAAAAAATAAACCTGAGAATTTTCATGCCTCACTAGGTACAACAGAAGGCACCCAGAGCTGGCTAAGGCTGGGGTACTTCACTCCCTCTGTACCCCAGGCTTCACTCTCAATGAGTCCTGGCTTTACATACATGGNNGTGAAGCTGGCTTAGGACAAAAAGTCCTGTTGAGGAAGGAGAGCAAGTCTGNGGCACCTTCAGCACCTTCCAGAGATGACAACCCTCTGTCCAATCCNTTGCCATCCACAACNGGATGCTGGNGCTGTGTGAGATGGAGCAAAGAGGAAAGAANTCTCCATCAGCTGTCTTCCTTACATAGACATCTGTCCCTTCTGCCCTGGGGAGTGAGTTCATGGGAGAGATTTGGANTGGCCTCAGTAAGGTAAACATCTTTTGAATTCACTCCATTTGACCTGACACACACTGTGAACACTCCCTTCATGCATACCAGTGTAGCTGGAAGTTTCCCTGTGTCCCGC
>LZPO01008241.1:95415-106918 GCA_001675575.1 Neotoma lepida | reverse complement strand
ACATCCTTGTGGCTGAACAGTTCTTCAGGAAGACATGGAACTGCCAGGAGGGGAAAGATTTGGGTGTCTTTTGGTAGGAGATGACAGCAGGGGAAAGTCCATATTAGCACGTTGCCATACTGCATCACAACATTTTTCTCATAAACAAAATGGACCAAACCCTAGAACTGATACATAGGAATCACAGTTGGATCTGGTCAGTCTGTCCACCCTGGAGGCCGAAACAACTATAGTTCCAACTTCTGATTGTTTTATGTAGGTCTGGAATTTGATCTGTCTCTAGGGAAAGCCTGAAAAGAATCTCAGGCAAGCCACAGGGGCCCAGTCTTTAACTCAAGTACAAAGCAGTTTATCTTCATTTCATTATGCTGAAAACTAGCTCCCCCGCCCAATTGTGTAAAGGAAGAGTGCTGGAATTTTATTACAACTAAAGGCTTTATGGAATATACATGCTTTGATCAGCCTGGTAAATGAACAGAAAAGTCATACAGAAAAAAATGTGTGAGCAGATTTTTATCTCAGAAAGGGTAATGACCTCATTGCTTAAGGGGGATACAAATAAAGACAAGTGTCCTTTTCCAAGTGGATGAATTATTGTGGTCATGTGATTTATAATCATTGACAAGGAAAGGACAGGCAGGAAACATTCAGCAAGTTACCTTTTCCTAGTCTCTGGTAAAATTGTATTCACATGTTTCAAGAAATAGCATTGCCAACCTTTCTCTCAAATACCTCCTGAGGAAGCCACACAATCTTCTGCAGGAAGACTGTCACATCATTGGCATCGGATGATGGGTAATGTCTAGTGTCTTGTTTTCTCCGGTGCCTAATCTACATTTGTTTGCTGCTACATAGGCCTTAATTGTTTTGTTGTTTTGTTAGATGATGGTGTTCTTGGAAGCTTTTATCCCTCTCTTTTGGCTTTTTCTTCATTAAGGTGTGCATGTCCTAAATCCATGCTCGAAAAGGAGAGCAGTATCAAAAAGCCAGCAGCAGAGGAACAAAGAGAGCAAGCAAGGAGCACTTCCAAAAACTCCAGGCAGAGCCACTGTTTGTATAAGTAACAGATTATAAGGTCTTTTCCAAGAAAGATGTTCACTGGGGTGGAATCTGGTCTTNCCTTCTCTAGTCAGGCATGGAGCATGGACTGTCTAGAAATCACTGACAGGCTTCTGACTGGGCTTCCTCACTCAAGGGACATGACAGACATGACTGTTTCCTCCCACTTGGCTGATGAGACAGCAGCCAGGGAAGGTGACCTTAAGGAACCTAATTTGTGGGGAACAGAGAAAGCCCTGCGTGAGTGAAGTCCTGAGTGAATGTGTATTGTTTGACACTGGAAAGGCCATGTCAAGGACCCCTGCCTTAGACCCATAGGAAAATGGCAAAGCCTTCCCCAGGGTAAGCTCAGGAATATGACAAAGCTTTCCTTCCTGGTCCATGTGAGAATGTTNATAGTGTGTGCAGAAAATGCCCATCATAATTTCCTCCCCACTCCAATGTTTATGGTCTGAAGACTGCTCTCCTACAGAGACTAGCAAAACCCATCTCCTTGATCCAGCTGTGTGCAATAAACCCTGCCTCCCTGTTCAGCTGTAAATAATAAACACACTGACCTGAGATGATGTAGCTTCGCTATCAGATAGCCCAGTCCACCCTACACCAGCTCTTTCTGTCTGTGTTTCTGTGTCTGTCTTTTCTTAATTACCTTGCTGTCCTANTCAAGTCGCTCACTGGATCCATGCTGAATGCAGCCTTAATGCTGAATTTTTCATATTTAGAGCAAAGTCAGTCTNCTTTTTTTGCTTTGCCATGGATCCAGTTGGTGGTGTGTGGGAGTCCAGCTTCCACCTTTTGGAGGGTTCTTAGGTAGAGGAGAGAGGAATTAAGAAATGATAGATAGAAATGAAAGGTGGAGATGAGAAGAAAGACAGAAACACAAGATAGCTTCGGGANGGCCTGGATCAATACCCAACAGCCTCATCTGTTATCGAAAAAGGCTTTTTATAACATACCAAGGTTAGGAGCAAAAGACCTCCCCCTTGCAAGATCAAAGCACACTGTACAGCCAAGTGTAGACCCTTCCAAACACCTGGTAAACATGCCCATGGTCAAATCACCCCATTATGCAGCCCTGCTGGGTAAAGCAAGCTCAGATTCTCTGATCCTGAGTAAGTTCTCACTAGGAAACCTATGTGGGCTCCCACAGGNGTGTTTAATGAGCAAATAGAGATGGATTGATGGGATGTATATAATTCCATTGAAAAATCTCAATATTTAGCTGGATCCTGCTTCTCCTAAATCAGCAACCTCCCCATTCACCTTGTTCTGGATTCCTATGAGTTCTAGATTTCCTTGGTTTGAGACTAGACATATAGCCTGCAGTCAATGAATATATGAGAATATACACAGTCAAACAAATGGTCCTGAGTTTCATCACCCATGCCTGGTACTNTGTTCACTTCAGGGGCCTGATAATAAAGGAGCTTTGTTATCTGCTTGTTACCCAAATGTCTCTGCTTTGGCACTTGGTATTTTCCCCAACTGTCATGCTTCTACCCTGGAGTCATCTGTTAAAGATCCCGAAACCCTAGACTCGTTCTTGACATGAGTCTCTTTGGCTGGAATGCCTCCCTCACCTTAAAGAGGAATTGGATAGTTTGTCCATCCTGTGAGAGGTTTGACCCATAGCCCTGTGTGAGGAGCTATTTCATAAGCTTTATAGAGCTAAAAAAAAAAACTTGGACATTTGTTTAATATCATTAGTCTCTAAGACATTGTTCTATACCCATATCCAACTACAGTATTTATAAAGGAACAGAGAAAAAGAGGAAAATGTTATCAACACTGAAAAGCAAATCCATTAGACAACCCAGTGCTGGCAGTGAGTATTTGCTGACTATAAATGTAATGCAGGTTTAAGAACAGTGGAGACAAATTACTCAGAATTCATGTCAAGTTATTATGCATTGTTGGGCAAATGCTTTCATGAACAGTCTTACTGTCAATTAGATTATATTCATGAGGCTAAGGACAAGAACTGGGTAGAGAGGCAGGTGGTGGATTGTACTGCAGATTTGGCTAATTCTCATAGGATGACTTTCTAGGTCAGTGCTGTAGTTAGGATGCCAAGGATCCTATTTTCTCTTGAATTATATTGGTTCATGGTGGTTGAAATCAAGCTGTGGAGAGAAGAAATGTACTACTTTGGTAAAGTAGATTTAAGCTACATAAAGGCCCCCAGGGAACCAGGGCTGGATTAGGACGTTAAGTGTGTCTTCAACCTTCTAGAGGTATCTGGGAAGAGGGAGAATCATCCCTACAGAGGCAGGGAGAAAGGCCAAGGTCTTCACCCAAAGGGTTCTCTGAAAACAAAACGAGAAATAAAATTAAAAAGACTGTCCCACTGAAGAGATTAATGAGGAAAAACATATAAAGTAAAGAGAATCTAGCCTGAGCCAAAGAAAGAAACTGAAGAATCAGAAAAGATTAGATTATTTAAAAAATAGTGTTCCCTTATTTAATTCAGAAGAAACTATTTGGAAATAACAGAGAAGAGAAACACATTGCCTGTAAGAAATGGAAGGAGAAAGGAATGAGGAGATAAATNTTAGAATATAAAGAAGACAGTGTAATGAGCTGCATGACGTGCAGCAGGATTGAAGTCCACAGGCATGGAAAAGAATGATCTATAGTTGAAGATAGCTTTCCCAGAATGGAAGGAGGCTCATCCGTGGTTATACCTTGACAATACTCTTGATACAGGGATGCTTAGTATGTATATAGTGATAATTGTCAACACTTTTGGTCTAGCTATCATTGTCATATTAACATTTAAATTGAAGGACTGAAGAGATGCCCAGCAGTTAGGAGTGTACACTGTTCCTTCAGAGGACCTGAGTTCAGTTGCCAGGACCGACTTTAGGCTTCTCACAACTGCCTGTAATTCAAGGTCCGGGGAATCCCATATGCTCTTCTGGCTTCCATGGACACCTGCATTCACATGTGTACAGACTCACACAGATACACAAAATTAAAAACTAGAAATAAACCTTTAAGTTGAAAATTTAGAGAAAATATTTATTCATTAAAAATAAGTCATTACCAAGTGCCTTTAATCCCAGCACTCAGGAGGCAGAGACAGGCAGATCTCTGAGTTCAAGGACAGAGTGAGTTTTAGGATAGCCAGGGCTACACAAAGAAACCCTTTTTTGAAAAAAAAAAGCTCATTACATATTAACATAAGAGCAGTTTTTATAAAAACTATATGTTTTAAAAGCAGAAAAATTGGAATTGTATTTTTGAAAATTTCTTGTATGACCTGGACTAGTAGAGTCTGTTGCATTTAATTTGTTTTAAAAAGTTAACTGTAATTTAAGTATTTTTTAAATGTCACACATCACACACACACGTACTTTATAAGAAAATATTTTAATAGCCTTCACAGATAATTATAAACATTATCAAAATACTATAATTAAAATTTGCAAGCTGATGATTTTGGGGACTCTATGAATAATGAAACAGTAGGAGAAGGAGGTGGATGAGACGGAGATGGGAATGAGACTGACCATAGTTCATTAGATACACTATGGAATTTTCAAAGAAAAAATATTCTCCTAAGTTATGCAGATCTTCCAACATTAACATATCTTCCCATGCAACTTTAAAAATCACCTTAATTAGTATCAACATCATTCACATAAGAAAAGTCTAAATTTCATGGTCAAATTAAAAGTTTTCCAAAATTCCAATGGTCATTTGAAAAGCTGAATTTTATCTTTCTTTGGTCAAAAATGATGGCAGTTTTTTTTTTCTTAAAGTGATAAGCTCATTTAATTTATTTAAGGAATACTTGTTTGATCTTTTACAACCATTGGTTGTGCTTTCAGATAAAAAAGGTCACTCTAGGAAAATGTGGTTAGTTCNGCTTTTGACTNGAACAACTGCCCAAGTGAATTCTGTCAAGCTTGTTGTATCTTTAGATGCACTGTAGAAGTGCCTCACTCATCACCATGTTAGGATCTTGTGGCTCAGTGGTTGCATGTGAATCCATATTTCCNGTGTTGTCAAACACGATANGCAGTGACTAAGGTGCAGGAGAATTCAATCATTGTTAAGGCGCTATGGCAGAGTGCCAGTTAAAATGTCAACACCATAGATGGAAGTGACATCTCAGTATTACAAGTGTAGTCTGGTCTCATGGACTGATCTGCTGACCACACTCTAAGAGAGTGCTCTGTCAGAACCCTGCAGATGAATGTATTTCAAACGATAATTTNTAAAAACCTGCTTACCTCTATGACACCAAATGGAGAACTAAGTGGAGCTTCAGACACGGAGAGACAAAGTTTGGGGTCCAAGTTGCTGTACCTATTCTTGGCAGGTTTATTTCTGTGCTTAAAAAAATACTTTATGGGAAATAAAATATATATATTTATATACAACTTTAAAGATACAGATACCTTAAAATGGACAGGAAAGAAAGAAGAAAATTATGCATAAATTAAAAATATCAAAAATCAAAATGCCATCAAATATACTTTGTATGAGCAGTCATTAAGTAAACCCAAACCAATGACTTGCATGGGCTATGATGTCACCCTGTAAAAAGTGATTATTTAAACCAACATTACTTCATTTTTCCCCAGCAACCAGCCTTTGAAGAACACTATCTTCTTGCCTGTATCTATGAGTTCAACTTTTGATTAGAAGATGAATTCATTTCTGGGGACTTAATGTCCAGCTTGGTGACTGAAGCTAATGGTGCTGTGCTGCTTATTTGAAACATAACAGGAGCAGATTTTGGGTATTCTCATCCCTCTTTATCTTCCATGGGAACTGTGCTCATGATGGCTGCATTAATTAATTTAATGTGGTAACCAGTACACAGTGCACATGGACATAAAATTACTTGGTCATGTGTCTGAAACATATACAGTTTTATTAATTAACAAAATAGTTAAATTAAATTGTCCATTAAATATTTATAGTTAAGGAGAAAACAAAAAGAAGGCAGTATTGTTCAAAGCATCCACAAACCAAAATATATCACATATTAAAATAAAATTGATATATAAAAATGAGTTGCAAGACAGAATAGAAATGGNCAACTAATANAGCTTTTCTGATTATTCTTAGATCAAGTATGAAGGAAGAGAGGCAGAGCCTTGTAAGACACATAGATAATGTATGTTAACTTTATATTGTCTTTGCTTGGTGCAAACCATGACAACTTTCAACAATTCAGAAAGAAAACATTATTTCTCTTTAAGACTTGAGGTTTGTAGATTTGCATAGTTTCCAGAATAGTGAATCTAATATTGATATTGAAATTTCAGATAGGACTGACAAAGGCATCTAGAGACCAGGTGTATCTTGAAAACCAGGTAATTTAGAGTCCTTGAGTTCACTCTGTTTATGCCTTCATGTTAACACCCGTTCTTGTGTAAGCATTCCATTCTGTCAGGTGTACTTTAGGAAAACTGGAGAGGATCAAGAATCGCCTCCACTGCCACTTAGACAATATAAGAGGCATATAGCAAGTAATCTATAAATATTTATTAAGGGGCTGAATAAATGGGACCAGAATAAACCAGCGACTCTTCTAATTCTAAAGCTAGCATTTTGGGGTAGGGCAGGGTAAGTATTTNCCCTTGTTTGGACCAGCTGCTGCTTCATGTGTGGCAAACAATCCTCAAGGAGACCTTTGGCAGAATTGAGCGGTATTACATTTAACATGGTTACCATTCCCTCACNATCTCATCCTAGGAAAGAACACACACAGGGAACATGTGGTGGGTCTTGAGTGTCAAGTACTCGGATAACCTTCTACAAGTGTGGCTCCAGGCAATGCTGGAGCATATAGCCACAGCCTCTGAGCTTTCCTGCCACTCCACACCACTAAGTGTATTCACGGGCAGGGGAGATGGCTGAGTAGATAGGACTATTGGCTCTGTAAGCACAAGGACATGAGTTCAAATTGCTATCACCCATGTCAAAATCCAAGCATGACTACATATGCCTTTATCCTTAGTAGTGAGAGGCAGAGACAGGTAGATCCTGATGCCTCAATGTCTAGCCAGCCAAGTGCAAGCCGTGGTAAGAGACTCTGTCCCTAGATAACAAGGGGGTTGACAGAAGATAGATACTCAACATCTTGTTCTGGCCTCTCCATGCACGCACCCAGATGTATGCACCTGTATGCTCACTTGCATCTCTCTCTCACACACACATACACACACTCCAATATATCAGTAATGTAACACTTTCTGAAACAAGTTACCAATATTTGGGCTTTATAAGCTATGAAGTAAAGGGAACCTAAAAGAAAAAAGTGAAAAAGCAATAANGGATGACTGATGACTAAAAGTTGAAGAACCAGAAGTAGGTCTTCATGGATGAGAAAGCTAGAAACAGCAAAAAATATACCTATGAATGGCAGTGCCATAGCCACAGAAGAGGACCAGGGGCACATGCACTTCTTACATGGGAACTGCTCAGAGGTCCACAACTAATCTAGCAAATTGAGAAAAGGCACTTCAACAAAATGAGCACTCTTCTCTTTCCTGATCAGTTGGAGACAGGCCAAATGGGAAACCACAGCTGGAGTGTAGTTTGGATGTGGCTGCACACGATTTGTGTCTAGTTGTGTGTCAAGCTTCAGAGTTCTGAGACATGGGAGTAAGAAGCAGGTATCTTGGCAAGATGGGCCAGACAGTCCAATAAACGACTGACAGTGGGAAGCAGAAGGATGAGCTAGCGAAGGCTGCATCCAGGGAAATCTAGGTTGCTGCCTTTGCACTGTGAGAGAGCTGGCATTATGAACATTTTATGAGATTTCTAAGGACTCTGACTGTAGCAGAGAGATTCCTATTTTAAAACAGAAGAGTGGCATTTGGTGTTATAATCCAGTGAACCATGTGGGGTGGTCTGAACCTGCAATTGAAACATTCTGGAGGCAGAGGCAGAGGCAGAGGCAGAGGCAGAAAGAATGTGAGTTCAAGGCCATCCTGGACTACACAGCCAGACCTTACCTCTAAAGTAACCACATGAGGAAATAGCCCAGCATGGGCGTGGAGGGCCAGCAAGTGGTGATACTCTGTGATCACTGCCTTTCTAAGCAAAAAGCCACTGGTAGGATTGGAATCAATTCTGGTCTAGCTTCTCACACATTTTCCTTATCATATTTGGGTTATATTGATAGAGAGCTTTCAATGGGAAAGCAGCAAAAACACAAGTTTTAAAAATTAATATAGTAAGTTAGCCAGTTTAAAGAATATTAATGAGCATTGTTCAATGTCAGTATTGCTGAGTAAGGCATATTTTGGAAAAATTCTGAAAACCGTTGTGTNTTTATATAATGAATATTTCATAATCGAAGTCATTTGGCACTCAAATGTACTACTTTAAAGATTTTTTTTAAAAATTCCCATTTTGGCCCCACGNTGCTCTGAGCTCATGGACACACTGAGGACTGTAAGCCAGGCTAAGAGATCTGCTTTACTACTGGGGGCTGTGCCAGGCTTTTTCTTTTGGGCCACCAACCAGCTCCCAAATCATGACACAGAGACTTATTAGTTTTAAATACTTGGCCTAACTTAGGCTCATTTCTGGCTAGCTCTTTTAACTTAAATTAACGTGTTTCTCTTTATCTACCCTTTGCGTTGGGGCTTTTAACCTTTTCTTTCCTTCTGTATAACTTAATTTCATTACTTCTGTGTCTGACAGGCTAGAGGCTGCCTGACTTCTCGCCCTGGNTATGCCCCTCATTCTACCCTTCTTCTCTCCTTCTTCTCCTCTTTTTTTCCCCCCACAAACCTATATTTCTCCTCCTATTTGTTTTCTCTGCCTGGCAGCCCCGCCTATCCCTCTCCTGCCTAGCTATTGGCCATTCAGCTTTTTATTAGACCAATCAGGTGCCTTGGGCAAGTAAGGTGAAACAGATGCAACACATCTTTACATAATTAAACACACATCCTTATATCGTTAAACAAATGCAGCATAAACAAAAGTAACACACCTTTACACAGTTAAAATAATATTCTGAAGCATAAACAAATGTAACACATCTTTACGTAGTTAAAATAATATTCAATAACAGGGAGGTGTCTGGATTGTTTGTGTGTACTTTGTCTATAACGTGGANGCCACACTATGTTCCAGTTGGCAATGAATAAGGAGAGGTCACTTCTGAGCTCTGAGAAATGAAAACCAAGACTCAGGTGACTCATTGGGGGAACAGAGCTTGTGNATTCAAAACCTGTTTGATGTGTGTGGGAAAGAAAACTGTACAGTTGNTTCCAGTTTAGAGGGAGAAAGTTGACATGGAGAACCAGAGACTCATGGGGACAAGAGTCTAATGCAGTCAGAAAGATAATTCTCAATTTTTAAATGTGACTTCTGGAAAGATGGGTGAATAAGGGGTTCTCACTGGAATAATAGTAAGGTAGTCAAAACGTGGATGCTTCCTCACTGGTGTCCGCTGTGTCCCTTTAACCTGCCCTCCAGCTTCAAGGTCAGCAAGGTCCAAGGAGGTAGGGAAGGGAAATGAGGCTGATAACCAAGAAGTCAGAGCTGCAGTATAAATTGGGAACCTTTGGTCATTGCATTCTTTGCTCCTGTCAGGGTATCTGTGACATCCCACTTGTGTTCAGTGGTCACGTACATAAAGTTCTCAGCCTAAGGTTAATAGTACAAACCATCCATTGGGCAGCATAAGAGATTTGAGAATGATAGGGGATTTCATGCCAGAACACTCAGGCTTCGAGGGACCATAAGCACATGGAAGGGGCGAAAGTAAAAAGATGTCAGAAGGAGCAAAATGGAATGGGGTCTGAGGGCTCGTCTCCTCCTCCCTCCCTCCCTCTCCCTTGCTGGCAACCTTTTGGTTNGCCACCTCATAAAAACACCTTCAATAGATGAACAAATGCCGCTTTTCTGGGCTAACAGATGTTGAGNTTACAGGATTTGGACTGTTCAGCTGTGATCTCCATGTTTGTCTTGTGTGGAAAGACCTTTGGCCATTACACCCTTGCCATCCTTAGCTTCTGAATTTCCCATGGGTAGCAATAAAATAGTTTTGCATCAAGGAAAAAAATTAATTACGTGTATGTATATGTGTGTGTATGTGTGTGTGTGTGTGTGTATATGTGTGTGTGTGTGTGGTGGAGGGTATGTGTGCATGTCAGTGTAGGTGCCCAGGGAGCCCAGGAGAGGACATCAGAGCCCCTGGAGTTGGTGTTTCAGGCAGTTGTAAGCAGACAGACATGGGTTCTGGGATCCCAACCTGGGTGCCCTTCAAGAGCAGTCTTGCTCTTAACTGCTGAGTTATCTATATCTCCAGCCCCAAACACACTATTTTAAAGTAGAAAGATATCAATATGATTTTGCCATTAATTAACAGTGAATAGTGAGATAGGGAACTGAATAGGTGGGGAGAGAATTTATGGTCCATTTTGTATTCATCACATAATCAANAATTAAACAAAATTATCATGCCTTAGAAATAACAACGAAGGGAGAGAAAGTTTTGTTTCGAAAGTTCCATACTCAGGAGCTCTCTTTCTTCTCTCTCTTCTTGCCCTACACACNCAAATCTTTTGATAATTGCTGAGTGTACCTCACAGCATAGTGAGTATTCAGGATATGCAGAGCCCCAAGTTTGATCCCAACACCCAAACAGACGAACAACAAATCATTTTCCTTCATGCTTGATTATAAATACTGGCAAGTATTTAAAAAATAAAAATCTGGTTCATTAAATAATGAAAGCCCTGGGCTAAGNGAATCAGAAGCTTAGGGAAGATGATAGACATGATGGTAGCAGCAATCCCATCTTGTCCCCCTCCTCTCAACTATACAGCCAACTCCTCATTAGCTTTAAAATGAAAACCCTAAAAAGGCTTTTTATTTTTTTGGTATCTTTCAAATCTGAATATAACAAGGCTCCTGGTCCTTCCACTCTAGAAGTTTCCTGGTATGATCTAAGGAACACAAGAGACATTCCAATTTTCAGAGCTGGGAAATGAGTTGTATAGAAGTCACTGGCCTAAGGTCGGCAAGAGCATGCGTATGGTCAGCCTCCAGACATGGATGTTACTCAGCTGTATCTCAGGAACTATTTTACTCTGCAAAGTCTAATGAAGTGGTAAGGAATGATACATGCCAAATACTAAGCTTTCTGAGATGACAGAGGAGAGANGGAAGGAAGGAAGGAAATAAATTCTGATTTGCAACATTTCTTAATCCAGGCTACCAAGCTGTGAGATGGGAAGAGATGTGAACCATCAGAGCATTAACATCAGGATCAATCAACCCTAGCATACAATGAACGTGGGATATGTTACTGGGATATATATCTACCGATATTGATATTTGTATCTGTATATCTATACCTACCCACTAATAGTCTTATGTGTTGTTTTGCATTTGCAGTGGTTACCGTGAGAGAAAAGGTCATGAGGCATGACAAAACCCAGTATCAGAGCTTTATTAGAAAGTG